>PVJL010001266.1:187111-281342 GCA_004026885.1 Lyroderma lyra | reverse complement strand
AGGCGCACGGCCTCCCGGAGATCTTCGGCGCTGAGCGTGCGGCGGTTGCGGAAACTCATCAGGCTGCAGGCCCGGGCCGAAATGCGCTGGAAGACGGTGTTGATCAGGACGTTCAGGATCTGGAAGGTCGGAGCCGCTAGGCCCCTCTCAGGCACGACTTCCTTCAGGACCCGGCTGACGTACAGCGAGTAATTTCTGCAGCCCACGAAGGTGCTGGAAGGGGGTTGCTTTCTGGAGCTGGGCTTCTGACGTCCTGCGGCGCTCCCGTTGCTTTTGGCGAGGGATTTGGCCATGGCCGCCGCCCTTCTCGACAGGTGTGCGTGAAGCGGAGGCGCGCATGTGAGTCCGGGGAGCTCCCGCTGATTGTGGCCCAGCCCGGCGCTGGGGCTGCACTCTTGAGGGGAGGTGGCCGGTCTAGCTCACAATCCGACTGCCCAGGCTTCGCTGTGATTGGCGGTTGCTGTTCGTGCGTCACAATGGCCTAGCTGCTGGCTGGCATGCTTTTGTTGTCAAGGCAACGGGACGCTCTGTTGTGCCCGCCCCCACATGGCCAAGTCTGCACCTGATTGGTCCGGTGAGCTGTGATTGGCGGGCCCCATCGTTCCTCTGTTGTGTCCGCCCCCACATGGCTAAGTCTGAACCTGATTGGTCTGGTGATCTGTGACTGGCAGGCCCCCTCAGAGGTTTCCTAAGGAGATAAGAATGTTGCAGAAGGACTGAACAGAAGAGACTGCTCGTACTTCCCGCTTTAGTTCTTAGCAAGTTGCAAGCACAGTACACAATGTGTCCCTAACTGACCAAACCCCAACAGACCAGGAGCTTGGCTGCAGGGAAGTGAAGGAGAAAGCGCCATAAGCCTTGTATGGGGGGAGTTTCCATTTCAAAAAGCACTCACAGAGGCACACGAACAATTAAATAAGCCATTGAAATCTCAAAATGATTCTTTTAGAATAAACTATACATGCATAGCTAATCTGCCTTTTGAAATTGTTACTGTTATTTAAAAAATGAATTCTAAATGTTTTTTCTGCATTCTAGCTCCTTAGGAGCAACTATATACAACTGCAGAATAAAACAAAAAAAAATCCCGTTTTATTGATTAAATTATGATGTGGGAAGTCTGTTGTTTAACTTTTTATAATGACGTTAATGTCATTCATCAAAACTTCACACATTTACAGAACAAACACACACAAAACTGACCCTGGAACTTTGTAAGAACTATTAGGAAATGCACTATTATTTTGTCTGGATTTGGGTCCTGTAAGAGTGACCTGGGTTTAGGACAATGGGCAGCCATTTTGGTAAAGGAAGCAAGTAGAAACCAGCAGAGATGGAGTGAAGAGTTAACAAGAAAAAGAAACTGTTTTAATTCTATTCTTTAAACTGTATTTAATTGCATAAAAACATTTCTACCCCACCCCCCAGACTTCTTATTTATATAAATCCATTTTTAGGTTCGTTTTCTCTCTCTCTCCTCTCTCTCCCTCCCTCCCTCTCTCTGACTCTTTCTCTTTCTCCTCTCTCTCTCTCCCCCCCCTCTCCTGCTGTCCTCTCCCTCTCCCTCTCTCCCCCTCTCCCCCTCTCCTCTCTCTCCTCTCTCTCTCTCTCTCCCTCTCTCTCTCCCCCATCCCTCCCTCCCTCCCACCTTTTTTTCTGCAAGTTTTAGTTCAGTTTCTGTCTCTTAAAGTTGAAAATGTTCTGACTGACACCAGTGTTCTTCTCAATACAAGTTTAGAACTCCTTCCACTATCCCATTCTGAGTCTAGCAGGTAAAAACAGAGACAAGGTCCATACAGATGTAGATGAGAAGAAAAAGAAAGGGGACAAGAGAAAGCAGTTTAAAAGGATGAACTATATAAGGCAAGTCACGCAGACCTGCGGGGCCGTGAGCAGTGGAGACAGTGGTACCAGCCAGTCCTTCCAAAATAGCATTCATACCCCTTATTTAGCACCTTCACTCTGGAAATTGCCAGGGCTTAAATCATTATTTATAAAAACAAATGGCGTTTTGAAACTGAATGTAAAGTTCTTAATGCTCCATGTATTGTGATTCTAATGATACTGAAGAGCCTCAGAGAGCACTGATGACAGGATGATGGCAGGTTGACGCGGTGGTGTCAGACATTAAAGCACAGAGTTGGAATAATGGGTCCATTTTTCTCTTTTCGATCACCCTCTTAATAGAGTTACTATCCACTCTGCCACAGACAGCTATGCAAAACCCTTTGGAAAGTTTATTATCAAAAGTTTTCTTTCTTTTCTGATGTTGTTGATAGGGGAGAGTGTATGAATTTAAGAGATCGAAGACGTGTCAAAGAGAAGGTGAAATTGGTCAGAGGAGTCCTTTGGGAAATAAATACCTTTGGAAGCCAACCCAAATGGCATTGTTGGCATAGGAATGGTGGGACACACACAAACTTCTAAGTGTATATCACGGAGCCCACTGATGCATTGGCAAAGTCAGAGGCAGCACCCTACAGTCTTTGGGTCACATTGGCCACCTGCCCATTTTTATAGGACTCACAAGCTAAATGTGCTTTTTATACCTTTCAACAGTTGGAAAATAATCAAAAGAAGGAGAATGCTTTCATATATACAACAAATGATTAAAAAGTCAAATTTTAGTGTCCATCAATAAAGTCTACTGGGACACAGGGATGTCCATTTATTTCAATATTGTCTGTGGCTGATTCTGCTTTGCAACAGTAGAGTTAAGTAGTTTCAACAAAGACCACCTAGTTAAGGTAGAAGTTTGGCAGTTACCAGACAGCAGGGGTTCGAGAAGAGGGTGGTAAAGCGGGCGGGTCAAATATATGGTGACGGAAGGAGAGCTGACTCTGGGTGGTGACTACACAATGCGACATATGAGCATAGACGACGTACGAGGGCCATCTGGAAGCGCTCCAGCCATAAATGCCTCTACTTTTTATATTACATGGGTGGATCCTTTCCGGACAGCCCTCGTGTTCTAGGATTGTCCCCTTGAAACCTATGTAATTTTACTAACCAATGTCACCCCAATAAATTTAATGAAAAGGTATCAATGAATAGAATAGATCGTCCCCAAAAAGTTTTTATGGAATAAGTTAATATCGAATAAAAAGAGAAGCATGTCCAAAATAAAAAAATAAATTTAAAAAATGAGAAGAAAAAGAGAGACCATGAAGTTAAAAGCCTAAATGATCTAATATCTGGGACTTCACAGAAAAAAAGAAGTTTGCCAATCCCTGAGGAAGGGAAAGAAGGCCAGAAAGCAAAGATGGGACTGAAGCGAATAGTGCGTGGTTAAGAAGACAGAGAGTGGAGTCCCGCTGCCCTGGGTCAGCTGGTGTGTGCTGAGCCAGGGGCTTTGTGCACCTTAGATTCAGTTCCATCAGCTGTAAAGTAGGGATGCTAATATTACCTGCTTAATAGGTTTTTTATGAGGATCAACTGGGATAATTTCAGTGAAGTCTTCAGCATATGATAAGTGCTGAAAAACTTTGACTTGTGGGTGAACAGGGCATGTGTACATCTTGTAGAAAGACTTGGGTCTTTTCTTCTCTCCTTGTTGAACTGTGAGTTAGTTTGCTGCTTTACCCAAACATAGTGTTCATGGCCATGCTTTCATGTGCTACAATGAAGCCCCCAAAATAAGATGGGCTGGTGAGCAGCAAAATATAACCTCTCTTTGTTGCTTTGCATTTGTGGATTTGCCTCTCACCTGCAGCGTGTCTATCTGGCTGGATGTCCACTTATTTATATACAAGAATAAGATGCACATGCACATGCACTTGGCCAAAGAGGAAAGGTGCTTGATACAGAGTGTTAAATATTCAGGGCCTTGAAGTCCGCTCAGATAAGTGTACTACTAGTTTTTTTTTTTTTTATATTGGAGTCAGTATATTTACAGATGGTTTGAGGAAAGAGCATAACACGTGGGCTGTTCAGAAAAAAATCCAGCCATATATATCTCTAGTTTTCCTATTACATGGCTGGAGACTTTCCGGACAGCCCTTGTATTTATTGCTAATTGTCACTACATTGACTTTGGTCTCGGCAGTGAGTTCTAGGAGTGGAGAGACAACTCCAAGGTTGAGAGAGTTTCAGTGTCCTTATAGACTGGGTGAGGTTTTCTTTGGGGACCCAAAGACCTGGGCTCATCTTTGCATCACGATGCCCATGTCTGTCTCTGGTGACATAATTCATTTCCAATTTTTATGTTCCTTCATTGGCAATCTCTTCCCACCTCTCCTTTGGAGACAGAAGCTGCAGTGCATGAGCACATTGTCAATGAGAGTATAAAAGAATGTAAATGAGTTGTCTTAAGTGTCACAGTCAGAAATGAAACTGGAAATCTCATGTGTTCCAATTCCCACGTACGAGTCTCTTTTCAGTTTTCACACTCAATGAAAATTTAATACTGAGAAAACATAATTTTATACTTTTCATTATAAGGAGGATGCTTTGAAAGACAGACAGTCAGAAGCCAGTCAAAAATGTTAGCAGGAAATAGAATAAAAGCATTTATCCTTCAAAGCTAACAGTTGTCTAGGAAATAAGGCGAAGAGCTGGTCGCCTAAAGAAGATAAGTCACAACTCATTACCAAGTGGTTATTACATATCAGCTCAAAGTTCCATTTTAATTCCCCTTACTTTACCTCCTTTGTGATTGTTACATATCTGAAGTTCAAAGTGAAGAGCAAGATATGTATGTTTTAATAACTGTAAAGTGCTGCCCGCCAGAGATAACTGGATAAAATAATTGGAGGTTTTAGAAATAAAGTACAAAGAGATAAAAGTTTTCCCACTAAACTAATCAATCTTCAGGCTGGGTTTGGCACGGTGAGGCCTATAGAGCCATGCTAGACCATCTCACATGGTGCTTGTAGGAGTTCAGAATGAGTCACCCCAAGATGTGTCCCTGCGGTATGCAGATTATTTTGAGCTAAAGGCAACTGAAATGCTGCAGGTTCAAGAGAAACATCTCCCTCCCCCAAAGTCCCTAGAAGCATTTGCGTTAGGACCCTAGCCCATAATCAGAGATTATCGGAGATACCCATTTTGACCTGTCTGTAGGCCGGGGCAAACTTCTCATTGCTGAATAGCTGCTCTTATTGTCCTGCAATGACATTCCTCCCTTCTGAAGCCCCAAGGTGATACTTAGCTCAAAATGTCATATTTCCCTAATTTTCCCTGTCTTTGAATTTATTATTTTTTTGTTAAGCATATTGGGGTGACATTGGTTAGCAAAAATTACTTAGGTTCCAGGTGTACAGTTCTATGGTGCATCATCTGTGTTGCATTGTGTGCTCACCACCCAGAGTCAGTTCTCTTTCTATCACCGTGCGTTTGAGTCCCCCTCCCTCCTCTTCCACCCCTCCCACCTTACCCTTGGGTAAACACTAAACTATTGACTGTGTCCATGCGTCTTTGTTTCTATGTCCTTCCTGGCTTTTAATCTCTCCTGTATGTGGTGTCTCTGACTCTCTCCTGTAGTTGGGGTTCCCACACGTATGTGCACAATTAAATCGGTTCACTTTCTCTTGCTAATCTGTCTCATGTCCATTTGATTATTAGATCACCCGAAAGACTGTAGAGGGTGGAGGAAAGGGTCTTTCTCCTACCCAAGTACTAGTAGGTATAGATTGTCATTGGTGGAAGACAAGGTCAATAAAGTTAAGGACCCTCTTCTTGCCTAGGAAGAGCAAGAGCAAGTGTTTAGGAGGAATCTTCTTTACCCAGCCTGAGAACCATGTTAAATCTTAGAGTCTGGCAAAGGCGTGTAAGAAGTTGTTCTTTAAAAAATTAGATCCAGACGTGGAAATGGTTTGAATTGATGATGCAATCTTTTTTTTTTTTAAATTCTGTGTTTTGTCTTAAACATAGATAATGCCTTGAAAGCACTCAAAGGTCACACATTCAATGTCAAAAGCCATTTAAATGTGAATATTGATATCTTAGTTAAATTTTGTGGTGCGTTAAAAGTAAATAATGAACAAAAAGTGCTCTAACTCACCAGGTTATCTAAATCAACTTTGGGCTCTTTACAGAAGAAAGCTGTTTGCCAGACTAATCATTAGTTTGCAAAAATGCACCCCCTTGTATAATGGGGACATGATGTATTAGATAAACAGTTAATAGGATCTGTCTAGGGTTCATAGCGTTTTTGACAAAAGCACCCGTTTTGTAGAGTTTGACCCGTCTTGCCAACATTTTAGTTTTGATCTAGGATTAACACAATGCCTGCAATTTAAAGTAAACCAATTTGGGGTCTGGTCAAAATGGCTCCCCTCTTTCCAGGACCACATCATGGCTACAGAGCAACATCAGTAAGGACTGCCTGAAGTCTAGTTGAACAGAAGTCCTGTAACAAGGGTGTGCAGAAGAAGCATGTGGAGGCTGGTAGGGGGGCAGAGACGTGTAACAAGCTGATACCACACTCATAGGTGACCTTTAAAAATTTGGGGGGGGGATATTTTGGCTGTGGAGGTCCCCGCTGAGGAGTGAGGAATCTCAACCCCATACAGGCTCCCCAGCCCAGGGTTCCAAGTTCAAAGAGAGAATCCTCATAACCTCAGTCTGTAAAACCCAACAGAGATTGGGGCTGAGTGACAGGAAGGGCTGTTGGAGTCCCAGGCGCTCTCTTAAAGGGCCCGCAAACAGACTTCCTCTCTCATACACACCCTCACTCTGAGCTCCAGTACAGGGGCAGCAGCTCGGAAGTTGCTAGGAACATATGAGCAGGAACTACATTTTCTAGCTTCAGGGTGAGGCCTGCGTGGGCATCTCTCTCCCAGACAAAAGTGCTGTCTCCCCCAGCCCGCACACGACGGCAGGTGTCACATCTGTGTTTCCATTAGTCTAGCTCACACTGTGCACCGTGGCCTAGTGATTCCCTGTGCCCCTGTCTCACCCAAGTTGTGGGCCCACTCAAGCCGCTTCCAGTAGCTTTTCCACACAACCTGTTTTAGATCATGCTGCTGACTTTCCTGAAATCTCTCAACAATTCACAAACCCCAGACAAGCAGCAACTGCCTCTGTGTGAATGGATTAAAAGTGGTACATATGAGGGCTGTCCGGAACAGAAATCCAGCCAGAAATGTGTCTGTTTCTCATATTACATGGCTGGAGACTTCCCAGACAGACCTCACATATACAATGAAATATTACTCAGCCATAATAATGAATGAAATCTTGTCATCTGCAACAACATGGACCTAGAGGGTATGCTGAGTGAAATAATCCAGACAAAGAAAGACAGATGCAACGTGAGCTCACTTATAGGGGGAATCTAGAAAACAAAGTAAACGAACATGTAAAACAGAAACAGACATGATATGCAGAACACTTTGATGGTTACCAGATAGGAGGGGAGTTAGGGGACAGAGATCAAAGGGGAGGAAATGAACAAGTAGCAATTGGTAGTTACAAAGTCATCATGGAAATGTCAAGTATAGCACAGCGAATATAGTCAATAAAGGTGTAATAACTATGTATGGTGTCAGATGGCTACTGGATTTACTGGAGTGATTGCTTAGTAAGTTACAATAAATGTCTAACCACTAATGTTGCACCCCTGAAACTAATATAATATTGTATGCCAACTAGAATTGAAAAATAAAAAAAATTTAAAAAATGTGAACACATTGGAAGTGGGTCATTGATTAAATTGAAACAAAACAAAAGAAATTTATGGGCCAGTGAGAAGATTTTATATTACATTCTGGTACTTGCATATCTTGGCCTTTGTTTACCATTCATCACATATACATGTGTTTGCTGTATGACTAAGAAAACCACGCAGAAAGAGCAACATAGAAATAAGATTGTACACTTCATAAATAAGCATTTAAACACGATGGAGGAGTGTATTACTTTTCAAAATTAAGCAAGCTCTACTCATTTTCTATAATAGACCATGGTGGGTTAAAAGGGAAAATTAACTACATTTGCATATTAAGAAGGAGTTTGAATGACACTACTTTAAGACAGGGTATGGATGGGAAAATGAAGCCACACAAAATTACTTTAGGACAATTGGAAAACCGCGGCAACTGAATAGCTTACTTAAAAAGTATGTGAGGATTTATTAACTGAACCTTTTTTTTCATGAAATAATATTACTTTTCCCAGAATGAAAGGAAATGATTCTGACAATATTATAATGTTTGCGTGTTATACTGAAAATTCCAGAGGGTGCCTGGAAAACTTATCCATCCATTCTGAATACATGAGGGTCTCTTTTTGGTGCTGTTTACAACTATCCACTGTTTACTGATTCTTCTGTGTTGTGTACGTTACTTATTTTAGTTTCACTACGTGGAAAGTCGCACTAATGTTTATGATCACTTATTAAATGCTGCCACTTCACCAACTAATTTCATTTCATTTCATTTTAAGACGTTCCTTAAAGATAAGCGCCATCATCATCCACTCCATTTTGCTGATGAGAAATCAGGGTAAGAGAGGCGATGTCAAGTAGGTAGTAACTAGCTCCAGCTGGATTGGACCCAGGGATGGTCGTCCATAAGGCATTTGGTCTCTTTATTTTATAACACTTCCTTACCTTCCCATGTACTGAGCACTTAGCTACATTCATGGTATTGTCGTAGGTATTCAGGTATCTGACGAACCACCTGGTACCTTTGCTTATAAAGAAAGCCTTCCTTTTTTATTTGTACCTTATTCTTGTCTGCACTTTCTCAGATTTGCCATCATATTTGCAGTTGTGTTTTCATGTATTATTATTTACTTCCTACTTGCTGGCTCTGCTCTTTAAGATATGTGTTGAGACATCGAATTGAGAACGTACGTCAGGTAGTCAATTAAAAGTCTCAGTTTCTTCATCAATAACCCAGGGTACCTCTTCTGTCTACTCATTGATGAGGAAAGCCAATTTAGTGTGCGTTAAAAGGCTTTGTGAATCACTTATAAATTGAAGCTACCTTCGACATTTGATTATTTAATAGTAATACAATTTGCCAGAGAAGATGGTGGGCAAACGTGAAAATCTCGCGTGTATAATTTCTCGGCTGCGTTGAAACATGGCAGTGGACCTCAGCAATGAGAGAAACCAAAGAAATGTAGGTGCCCAGAGAGATCCACATGTGTTTGAAGATGACCCCACGAATGGTCCAGAAATTACTATCACATCTGCGGATATTTTACCCATACAGATTTGTCTCACATTTCACACCACTTCAAGTGCTGTTGGTGAATGAATTTTAATGCAAACTGGTTAATGCAGCTGAGCGCAGCAAACCCCAAAAGGAGGGTAACACTTTGATAGCCTCCCATATCTGTGTTCAGTTCTTCCCTGTTAAGAGTCCTCAAATTATTTGAAATGTGGAAACAGAACAATTAAAAATCAAAATGGAGATGACCTGTTTATTAGGACCACAGTTCTAGAGTTTATTATTAAGATAAGCCATGATCACAGTGAATCACATTCATTTTATGTAAGTGAACAAAGGCTCAAAAGATGTCTGATTTTGTGTTGATGGGTTCATGTTTCCTGATTTGTATTCATCAAAAACTGCTTTGAGAGCTCACTTTCCCAGATTATTACCGTTATTTAATATTTATTGAACTTGTCAAGCATTTGCAAAAGTAAAAGTAGGCCTAGCCGACTCACAATGAGCTTATTTATTTCTTATTCTTGTTTTGAAATTGACTTGAAAAATGTAGCAAGGCCTATTTCTAAAATTATTCAATAAAACCTCTCCAGATTTAATGAGGTTCTGATTTGGTTGAGAATTTGTAGGTTTCAGACTACTCATCCCAACGGCCCATCCTTGGTGTGGCTATACACTGATATCTTATAGTTTGCTAACATTCATTACCCGTTTGTGGGTTATATGAATTTGTGATTCTGTATGAACTTGTGAGGAACGCCAAAGTCAATTCTGTGAAATTTTTAAAGGGTTTCTTTTTTCCAGTTATCTTCCAAGAAGAAGCATGCTTTAAACTTTGCATAATTCAGAAGGGAGCCCTAGGTACTATTTGAATATACCAATACTGGAATAATTTTGTTCTGGTGCTTTCCATTCAGCCTTTACCAACCACTCTGGTATTTGTATATATAAAGCACATATCGTATGACCACATCTTACTAAACATGTCAACATAAATATTCTTTTAGACTGATGTTGAGAAATACATGGCTCCTAGTAACCAACTTTTTATATCAACACGAGTACCAGAAGTCTGCAAAAATTTAAGTCACTGCCTTCAAGGAATCATCAAAAAGATAATTAAAACTCGTCAATTCCATTGACAATTTTAAAAGTAATTGATCTTTGTGGACATTTGTAATTTGAGTAATAAAGCAAAACTTATTCTAATGATCTTTCTTTTGGTGCACAGAAGTATTCTGAAATCTTACTCTTTTCTTTAGAAAGCATTCCGAAAGGAGTGGTCATTGGTTCCTAGGAGCCATGTTTCCAATGTGCTGTCTTGCTCTGACATCCAGAGGGTAATGTCCTTGGTACTGTAGGATCCCGATGTTCTCTCTGCTTTGAGATCAGGAGGGTAGTACAGACACACATTATACTGTATAGGCCCCTGGATGTAGGCCAGAGCATACCTGGTGTCAAGAGTCAGCTTGGGAACTAATGACCTATGAAGGTGGGCTGAGATGTCTGAAGCTGGTGGAGGTCATGGAGTTGAAGAAGCCCATTGAGGTGTATAGACTGAATCAGGTAATAATAAAACGTCTGTGTTCTAGTGGCAACATGCCTGGGTTTGTAACATGGTTGAACCATTTACTATCAACTTGGACATGGCCAAGTTGTTTAATTTCTCTGAGCCTGTGTCATCATCTATAGCATCCATTACTGTTATCATCAACATCACTTCATGCTAATTATAGTGATAAGTGTGTGTATAACTTTGTAAGGTATTTTTATAACCTTGGTTTCACTTGCTTTTATTTTCCATGGCATATCATAGTCTATTTCCTCAGTTAAAGAGTATTTCCTCCACCTTATGAGTTCCTAGATTATATCAGCTGGGGTCCCACAAAAAATATCTAATGCCAAGATAGAATTAGAAAAGCAAGAGATGAACTGCAGACAAGTACTCTGAAGGAGGAAGGTAGAGGCAGCCAGAGTACGCAGGAAGAGCCTTACAAATGCATTGCAGGTCTGACACCTGTGACAGAAGTGATGGAATTGAGGAGCATTGGGCAGTAAGAGATGCACCATTTTGAGAAAGCCTCTTGTGTTGTGTGTCACAAGCTAAAGGCAAGGCAAACTGGGAGTTCTTGAAGCATAGTTTCCTACTAGACGAATCCCCTGTTGGGCAGGAAATGAGTCTGCACTTGTATTCCTGCAATGCTCCACCATTGGCTGGGAGAGCCAGGACGTATGTGCGGTCTTACCTTTCATGAGGGAACACATCTGGAGGCTGTCAGTTAACTAGGCACCTCATGGCACTTTCTCTGGAAGGACATCTAAGTAATGATCTCAATGCTGGGTGCTGGATATTTTTATTTTCATATAAAACGTTTGAGCTATATTCTGGGATGCAGTTAGGTTAATTGGGAATTGTTTGATCCTTCCTCATATGGTTTTTATGATTTGTTAGGTAGGGCCAGAGCCATGGTTAATCTAAGGCCTATTGTTTTACACTACTAAGGCAATATCCTTCTGAGTATTCTATGCATGAACTACACATAGGTTTCACCAGCCTGGGTGGTGGGAACAGGAATTATTCCTCGCCCTTTTTTATGTGATTCTTTTCCTGAGTCTCCACCATATGTGTTGGGGAGGAAAAAATTTTCCTACACATTTCTAGGTTCTCCCGTTTGGTCTAAGAATTAAATTAACATGAGACATATGTTTTTTAAACTTATTTGGACTTTTACTTCACAGCTTTTCCATCACACAGTTTGCCTAACTTGAGTCACCCTCATCATCTAAGGCCAGAAGTAACTCACATGGAGATGTTTACAAATTCCTGTGAAAAATGTAGTGCAAACGCCTCCATCCTGTCCTTTGAGTTAGCGGAACACCATTCGGTTTTCTGTACTTCTTGTTCCTTCTAATTTTCAATTTTCTCTTGCCAACATGAGACATACTAACAGGAGAAAAGAAAATGTTATTCCATATGTGTGGACCTAAGAAGTGACTAAGGCAGGCTATTTATATGAGGGCTGTCCGGAAAGTATCCAGTCATGTCAGCATTCTCCTTATGTTGATAATGGCTGGATTTTTTTCCAGAGAGCTGTCCTATACCGTTTAGACAAAGGAACAATAAGCATATGAAGAACTGACAAGATAAAGAAACTTAGGCCTGGGTACCAATTGGTGGAAAAACAGAGGAGAGTTTGTTTATATAGCCTTCTTGGCCCTGAATTCCCTATCTCTGGTGATAAGGATGTTTTTCTACCTCCTGGTACAGGGAGAGTACATTTCACATGAGAGATTTATTTCCTGCTTTCAAGGGGACAAACCAGAGGGTCATTGTGTCCTTGTACTGCCTATTTCACAAATAACTTTAATTCAAATTAATCAAGTGGCATAATTTGGGGTGGCTTGCCCTGAGCCTCATCACATCCAGGTACCGGTGGATCAGCACTACCGCTCTGCCGAACACTTCAGTAGGAGTCTTCTTTCGACTTCTGGGGTTTTCTTTCTTTGCAACTCTCTCCTCTTTGGTACTGTCCTACAAACTCCAGCTGCCATGGTCTTTCTAATTTCATTTTCTGAACTCAAGTTGTCTGCCAGACACAGCCAGGTTGCCCTTCCTGGTGCCATGGCATAGAAACTTTCTTGAGCCAGCAATCTGAGGCAATTCTGGGACTCCATGTGCCTGTTTTCCATCTGTGAGGTGCCACTCTTCTTCGTTGTTTGACATCAAGTGTCTTAAAAGCTGTTATTTCATATATAGCTTTTCTGGCTTTCTGGTGTTTCTGGAAAGAAGGTAAATCTGGTCCCTATTACTCCATCTGGGCCAGAGATTAAAATTCTGGTTTATATTTTGAACATGGTAAAAATTTATATTCCTGATTCAGCTCATCAAAAAGACAACCATTATTTTTTCAGTCTCTAAGCCTAGAATATCATGCTTTTCATCTTGTGTCACACACACTATTCTCCTAGTACAAATTAAAATAATTTTAATGGGAAGGAAAGCTATTGCTAATGACCTGACCCTGAAAAATTTTAAGACACCCTGGGAAATATTTATAATTGTCATGGCAATTCAGTATTGGCTATAAGCAGAAAAGAAATTCAAGTTAGTGTTTCTTAAAGCTCCTAATATTATTAACTGCAAAGTCAATTCTTACAAGGACCATGGAAGTCAAGACAGACCTACTAGTTGTATGAAGATTCCTATAAGAATAATTTTATTTAAAAATATAGGAGAAACTGACTTGATGTTTCCCAGAGTGTCTTTTCCACTTGAGACTTGTGAACAAAGAAGTCAAGGTTGACATTTAAGTATGAATAACAATGTTGTCAATGGACTATAAGAATTTCACTCTTTTGAAGTTTAAGTTATAATTTGCATCTTTAATGAAGATGACCTCATGTAGGTTTACCACTTTGATTGGTCTTACCATTTGGAGTAATTATCTGAGAAATGTGTATATTTATGTGTGTGTGTATGTGTGTGTGTATGTATGATGTGATTATAAAATGAAGCAAATATATATATATATATATATACACACACACAATCATGAAATGAACATTTCTCTGCTAAAGTTGTAATAGTTGTTCTAAAGCTAGGACTTGCCCGGGCGTGTAATATTGAAAAGTTCATTTTTTTTCCTGCTTTTGCCTAGTATTTCCAGTGTCTGAAGTAGATACTTCTTGTTTATTTAAGAGCTGATGTGATCTGACATGTGAATCCAAGGACAGCCACAGGAGTTTGTGTTCTATATTGACTTTTCACAAAATCTGCATCTTTCTGATGAAGAGAATGTATTGAGATCCTCAGCTCTTCTACATGAGAGGAATGGTTATTTATTCATTGTATACAAGAACAAAAAAATCCAATACTCTGCCGTGCTACTTATGTCTAGGTCACAGAGTCAAGTAATAACTACTATCTATAGAATTTGACCGTTTTAATGATGGATGAGCAGCACAATATTCTGTGTCTTAAAAATACTCGAAAACGATGTCTTCCAGGCCAAAACTGTCATTGAAAAGAGAAAGTAGATTTCTTTTAAATGTATCAAATCGACTCATTGCCATCAAAGTCATGACATGTTTTGTCATCACATAGGCACTGGCTCATCCATTTTACTTTTAGGAGAAGTAAAACCAAAATGATCAGTGACTTTTCTTGAATTCTAATCACTGCTAATATTTTGAACACGATGCAGGTTAGGCTGTCTGGTGTGGTCCTTCAGTCACATCATCTTTGTACACAGTCTTCCTCGTTTTCTGAGCTTTATTTGTGTAATTCCTTCTCAACAAAATATTTCAACCATAGTGGGTAAGGTCTCATTTGAAACAGAAGGCTACAACAAGTGAAAGCAAACAAAATTTGCCTGTAGAGATTTCCAGAAATGAATAAATTAAGCATTTTAAATAGATTGATTCCCGAAACCATCTTCCATGTGCCTCTGTCTCTACATGGACAATTAACATGGTTGTTTAGATAATATAATGATGGATGAATTTTACTAATTTTTGTAAAATCGGTGTCTTGATGTTTTTTGTGTATTTCCATAAAGTAAGGACTCAGAGCTTTAATGTGACAAATAAGTTCAAGCCATTTCCCAAGGCAAAAAGTTGCGGCCCAGATATTCAAATTAAGTAGAAATGTTTGCAGTTAATTTAATAGATTTAAGAAAACAAACCTAAAACCTTATCACTTATCATTCTCCATTTCTTTAGGCTCCAATTCCTGAGCCTGGAATGAATGTTCGGGGTCTCCCTGCTTCCTGAGATCTAGTCCTAACCTGTTTTTTCACAACTGTCACTTAGTATGTGACAATATAAATTCTTCGATCCAGTCTGATATTTTTGCCATGTGTCATTGCCACTGTTCTCTGCCCATTTCTTCACTTCTGTGTATCCTACCCACCCCTGAAATCCAGCTCAAGCCTCTCCTTTCTCTGTAAACATTTTCCTAATCTTTTGAGCACTTCTTTCCTCCAGATGTGATCTAGAGATGAACAAACCAACATCACGGGACAGCCTCTTAGAAACGCAGAATCCTGGGCCTGCGCCCAGTCCTCACTGATTTAGGACCTGCATTTTCACCAGATCTCCAGGTTGTGTGTGTCAATTAACAGTGAAGGCTTCTTTTCCAGTCCATAGTGATCTCTCATTTATTCCAGATTTTTACAGTAGTTATTGCCTGTATAGCTACTTCCCATTTCTATCAAATTAAACTTTAGGCTGACCAGATGTCCTGTTGGAAATGGGACAGGAAACAATGGTCCTGTCCTGTTTCAGATGCTACCTCTGCTCAGCCTCCTGACACTTGAATGTAGCCCAGTCAGAGGAGGCTGAGCAGACGCACCGTGTGAAACGGGACAGGACTTGTTTTCTGTCCCATTGCAAATGGTACATCCAGGCAGCCTAAAATGGGGTAGTTTCTCGTGGGTATGACTTGTTTCCTCACTTAGAATGAAAAATCTTAAAGGCAGCCAGCAGGTATTATCACCCTAATAACCCCGATAGAATAGAATGCTTTATTTCCCATGCCGTATTTTGATTCCGTGTTTCAACTTGCATGAACTTCTATTGTGTGATGTTTTCCCTTCAGATGAGAAGAATACAATGTTTACTGCCCAGCTTAGTATCTAGCACATATAGAATAGCCAGGTAAATATTTGTTGAATGTCCACCCTATTGAGATTAATTTTTGACAAGATGAACCCTGTCTTCGATTTGGATTCAGTAGTGCCTCTTCCCAGTCATATTGTTGGGAGAACGGTGTAATGAGAATAGGAACACAGTGGTCAGCCTACAGGGCATCTGGGGACATTTACTGGAATTCTAATAGGGCTATGAAAACATTACTAATTATGTTCCTAGAATAGACTTTTAATCTTCAGGGTCATTGAGTCCTAGTAGCAATCTTTCCTCCTTCTCAGCCCACTCAGTATACTGAGATTTGTTCAGCTGCTAACTCTGTGTCTCACTCGAGTATGGAGGTAAAGAATAGGAACTTTGGTATCAGACTGCCAGGGTTCTCCTTCTGGACCTGCCACTTTCTACCTTTGTCCAACCCATGGCCCAAGGGCCGCATGTGGCCCAGGATGGCTTTGTATGCAGCCCAACACTGATTCATAATCTTCCTTAAAACATTACGAAAATCATGCATGTGCTTTTTTTAGCTCATCAGCTATCGTCAGTGTGAGTGTATGCTATGTGTGGCCCAAGACAGTTCTTCTTCCAGTGTGGCCCAGGGAAGCCAAAAAGGTTGGACACCCCTGCTTTACATGTTTGTTTCTCAGTTTCTGTGTCTAAATGGTGGGGATAATAATACTCTTAATTTCATAGAGTTGATACAAACGTTAAATTAGATAATACATAGGATGTGTCCAGTAGAGTATCTAGTGCACATTAAATCCTAAAGAAAGCACGGAGCTAGGAACTGTGCATTCTTCAAATGCTATTCTCAAGTTCCAATCATTTCTATGTAGGTAATGTAGGAAAACTTGAGACAGGTTTCTATTCTGTCATCTTTTCCTGGCTGAGTATGTAATTTACATTTGCTGGGAGGGATGGCTTCTAGCTCTAGAAACTCTGATGCGTGGTGCTAGGGGAATGGGTTTCTATTTTCCGATCCCTAGGTACAGGTACAGTTTTAAAGCTGGGTGCTACCTCATCCCCGAAAACATACAAGACTCTTTCCCAGTTCAGCTGCACCTGAGGTCTTTCAGGTGACCGTCCAATAAAGTGGGAATTGGGTTGTGTCCAGAATGCTTAAGACCACTGGATGCAGCAGATACCAAAGCTGAGATTCTTTTCAAATAATCTGAATGATACCTAGATAACATCGTAGGACTAAATAATGAGGCTTTGTAGTTAGGCATCATACACACGAGGGCGGTCCGGAAGGTCTCCAGCCATGTGACCGTTCTCGTCGTATTGACAATGGCTGGAAGATTTTCTGGACAGCCCTAGTAAATAATGCATTGCTGGTCGGTGAACATAGGCTTTACAGTAAAATCCTGTTGGAGATTTATAAAAGTGATGTCTTCTGATCCACAAGGGAGCAATTTTTAGAATGCTGTGGATTTTGTCACGGTATTGCTGTCTGCACATGTGAAACGGTGGCCTATTCGCAATTGATTCTGATCGTAGGGTATTCAGAGCTCGAAGCATCGGAGTTTCTCACCCTTAAGCAGAAGCCTTGGGGTTTTGCAAGCTTAGGGTGAGTTTAATTAAAGTCAAGGGGGAAAACCAATTAAGCCCTGGGACGCTCAGGCATGCCTCCTGCCCTCTAAAGACAAAAATACCATTTAGGATAAGATGATGCTGTCATCTCAGTCTAAATGCCCCTGTGTACTCCAGCAATTCTGGTGGCCCTGGTGTTGCGAGCAGTTTGGAGACCAGCAGGCCTAGGAGCTTCCGATTCAGACCTACGTTGCATCATTTCCATCTGCTCGGATCTCTTCTGATAGGACGCGCTTAGCCACATTAAAAAAAAAAAGGAAAGAAGACTGCCAGCGGTTTAAGTCCTAGAATCCACCCGCGTTAAAGCGCCCCTCTCCCAAGGGCGTTTAGACGCAAATTGTATTTGAATAGCTTGGGAAGGCGGAGGGTTAACCCTTTCCATCCCAGCTGCATACATAAGTGATGCGAATAAGCAGGGAGAGAGACCCAGCTTCATACAATGGAGACGTTTATGTCATATTTATGTTACCGACTTCGGATGGTGGCGTTACAGTCCCCCATCGCTAGTATGCAGGACCGCCCCCTGGGAGAATGGTCCCACATAAGAACAATATGTTGCTAGACTGCTTGCCAGTCAATCACGAAACCCTGCCAAGAAGCCACTACCAGCATTATTTCAAATGCAGCCCCGGCGACCCCAAGGTTGGAAGCTGCTTTAAAGGGATTTGTTTTCTCATCTTCAGCTGTTTCTCGTGAGCATTAACGGCCGTGCGGAGCGAGAACGCGGAGAGGGCACTGCAGAAAGTCCGGGCTGTTGCTCTCATTGGTGACAAGCTACCTGGGTAATGTGGTCCGTACAACAGGCTGGAACCCTTTGCACTTCCACGTGACTCCTGATGGAGCCTACACGTGTGCCAGGTCAGATGGTTTCAGCAGGAGGACATCCTGCGGATATTCCTTTAGCAGAATCTAGCAGACCTTTACGTCGACTGCTAAGGAAAAACACACCCAAATGCCTTGTAATCAAGCACCATGATTTCAGTGGGCATTTTTAACTCTTGGGTTAATATTAATCCCACAATATCTTGGCCATATCTAAAAATAAATTGGCAACTGAGTGAATATCACCATTCAAACTTGCAAGGTTAACTGATAACCCACTTCAGTTTCTGAAATAGAAGGCTTTAAAGTGAATACTTAGGTCAAGCAACGTGGCTTGGAGGAAAGCACTAAAGGCAGGCCAGGACCTCTAAATTCTATTCTGCCTGCAATTCGAGGCATAGATCGAACCAGTCTCTGTGCCTCAGTTTTCTCTCTGTGTAAATCTGAGAGATGGACCAAATCATTTCTGAATCCCATTTTGGTTCTAAGCATTCAGAAATTCTCTTAATCAAGCCAGCTTCTCATAAAGCTGCAACTGAGATGTTAAGACAATGCCTGAAAAATGACCAGCAAATATCCGGAAAGGGAACAGGCATGGAACAATTAAAATGAGTTCTGTCCTGTTTATGTTGCTGTGGGAAAATTAATTACAAGTTTGCCGTTATCGTACTATTTGTTTGTAAACATGACACATCTTGATAGTTGGCCCGATGACTCAGGAGGCACTTCCTGTCTAGTTTTCTACAAACGACTACCACCCACATCCAATGTGTCACCAAGCCCTAGTGATCCTCCAGTTCCTTTGACTATTTTGCTGTTGCCTTTTCCACCCACGTATCTCAGAGACTGAAAGCTGAGCAAAATCCTTAATTACTATCAGCAAAATACACATGTATGTGCATTAGTGTACTTTGGGCTGCCAGTCCTAAAGCCACGTAATCTGGGTTCAGGTTGGAGAACAGAGAGGGGATATCGGTTGGCGGTGGCCGACAGAATCGCTCAGCACCAGCTAACGTCCTGGACAAGAGTAATAACCACAGTGAAATGCCACCGGCCCAGGGGTGGTCATTTGTAGATCTTAGAGCATTGCCAGCACATAATGTTTTCATATGGTTTCCATTCGGGTAAGGCAGGTTCAGAAATTTAGAACACGAACTCTGCACTGCTCTGCCAGTACATACGCAGGTGGGCCGATAAATGCTGCCTCCATTAAATAGACAGTGAATGGGAAAGGATATTTTAGTGAAACAAGAAAGGAAACAGACCTATGTCATTGACTTTCAAGGCCGCATCATTATTTGTCTACCACACACTTGAGTACACTTCTGCGATTATGATGATGCCGATCACGTGCAGTCACAGGCCTTCTGCCTGGTGGTCTGTCACCCAAATCTGCGTGTCCCACCTCCCCACCTTTGAACTGCCTTCCCCAGCATCTTCCTGTCTTCACCTCAACGTGCTGATCACCATACATGGCTCACATTCGGCTGTGAGTTTCGGTGGGAGGAATGTTCCCACTATTAAGAACTCAGGGACAGCGCGCTGTCTGACCGAGTGTCTGAACACCCTTCCATTTCCATGGGCAATGGGGGAACAGTGTGAGCGTCTGTGTGTGCGGGGTCAATAATGATAGCGTGGAGATACGTCTAACGTAACAAAAACATTACAGCAGAAACAAAACTTATCAGCCCGCCCTCATAGAAACCATGTATCACATTATAAATCACAAAAATTCAGAGTTTAACAAAATACAAATCCTACATCACCAGAGTGCATTCGATTTTAATAAGTTCCTTACACAAAGAAAGGCAAATGTGAATATGAACATAAGCAAATAGTCAGGAGACAGATCTATAGCTTCAAAGCCCAGTATGGCAGAAAGTGCAGGTAGTCTTTGCATATGAGTTTAAGAGTTCAGGGGTGCAGCTCCAAGCCTTGGGATTTAGGAAACTCGCTCCATGCTTGGCACTGTCACGGGCTCCATATAAGACCTCAGTAAATCATTTAGCTTTTCATTTGTTAGGTTTATAGACCTAGTCGGCTTATCTGTTGTGAAGAAATGACTGTGTATCTTTGTTTAAAATTTACTATGTGCCATTGAATTTTTCTTTCATTATTCTTAGACTTATTGGGGTGACATTGGTTAACAAGAATTACGTAGGTCCCAGGTGTACAATCCTACAGCGCATCGTCTGTGTGTTGCATTGTGTGCTCACCACTCAGTGTCAGTTGTTATTCCATTACCTTATACTTGGCTCGCTCTCCCTCTCCTCCCACCCGCCTCCTCCCTTGCCCTCAGGTAACCACTAAGCTACTGACTGTGTCCATGAGTTTTTCTTTTCTTTGTTGCTTTCAGTTTTATATTCTACATAGGAGTGAAGTCATATGGTTCTTGGTTTTTTCTGTCTGGCTTATTTCACTAAGCATGATGATCTCCAGGTCCATCCTTTTTGTTGCAAATGGTAGTATTTCATCTTTTCTTGTAGCTGAGTTTTTATTTAAATCTTTAGAAGAGAAAAGCTGAAAGTAGGCAAGGGAGTTGACACCCATAAGGAGTATCTGGAAATGAATCAGGTCAAAAATAAAATGCTAGAAGGTTGCTAGGTAACTAAATGAATTACCCGTGGTATTTGATGCAAAATAAGCATTAATAAGAGAGGAAGGTGGAATTCAGAGAACTGAATGGATTCAGTTGACCTCCTATAAGATTCAAATAATACTGTCCAGGAAAGTTGCTCAGTACCAAGTGTCATGAAATGTGCTTTCTGAAATTTTCCTTTGTTCCTAACGCAAGAGAACAAACAATGGTTTTTCTGTATTCTGATTAAGAAGGGGAAAAGAAAGAGCATATTGCAAAAAAGAAAGCTTTGCTGTGAAAATCCAATTCCTCTCTCTAAAAAAGTGAGATGAGGGATGACAGTGAGACTGATAGTAGGACTAGACCTAAGAGTTGCTTCAAAATTAATTATGCATGCAAATGAACTCAATGAAATGTATTCTGTATGGCAAACTCTCTCTCTATATATATATAAGTTTGGTGTTTCTCAAACTTTAAAGCAGCTGGGAAGGGGCAAAGAAGAATGAACCCAAACCCAAGAGCAGCAAAGTTGATACCTGGAAACATAATATATACGAGAAAGTTGGATTTCGGTTTAAAATAGAGTTTTTGAATTTCTAATTATAATTCCCATGAAAATTAGAGAAAGAAAACTCAGAAAGAAATTTTCCACTGCCATCAAAATCTAATATATTGTAAAGCTAGTGGTAGAAACTGCCACCAAATCTTCCCTAGTCTACATTCATTCATTCAACCAATAGTTTTGGGAGGTGCATATTATGTGCCAGGCATTCTTCTAGGCATTTGAGATATGGCAGTGAATAAAATAGATAATGATCTCTGTCTGCTCTTGGGGAAGAAGAAAATAGACAATAAGTAAAATGAAAGTTATATAGTGTGCTAGAAGGTTATATTTGATGAAAGACATGAAGGGAATGAGGTAGCAAGTCTTTGACATCTGAGGGACAGTGTTACGTCACCAGGGTTCTAAAGAGAAAGTAGGTCTGGTGGATTTGATGAACAGCAGGAGATCGGTGCCACTGAAGTAGAGTAAGCGAGGGGAAGAGACACAAGAGATGAGGTCAGAGAGGTGAACAAGAAGGTGTTCAAGTAAATCCTTGTAGTCCATCATAAGGACTTTGATTTTTATACTAAGCAAAATGGAGAGCCATCAGAAGGATTTGAACAGAGGAATAACATGATATAACTTTTAGAAATATCACTTTAGCTTTTAAGTAAGAATAGACTGTAGTAGAAAAAGAGTAGAAACTAGCAACCAATTAGGATAATATTTTAGTTATTCAGGTAACAGGTGATGATGCCTTGGATCAGGAAAGCAAATGGAGAAATAGTAAGAAGTGGTCAGATGTTGAGATACTGTGAAGGTAGACCCAGATGAAAGACTAGATGCAGGGTACGAGAGAAGAGAAGTCAAGGATGACTCTGTAATTTAGGGTCTGAGCCACTAGAAGAATCGCATTTCTATTTTCTAACACAGGGAAGACCAAAGCATGAGCTGTTTGGAATTTAATTGTGGACATAGTAGGTTTTGAAATGCCTATTAGATATCAGGTGGAGGTGTGAGTAAGCAATTGTACAGAAATCTGTACCAAAACCAGTACAGAAGTCTGGAGAAAAGATTGATGGAAATCCACCTTTGGAAGTTGGCAACACATAGATTGCATTTAAATCCATGAAAACAGAGGAGACCACCTAAGAAGTGAATATATAATAAGGAGGCCTGGGACACTCTAACATTAGGAGGTTAGGGACAAGAAGAGGAACTAGCAACAGATACTGAGAAGGAGCACCCAGTGAGCTAGGAGAAGAGTCAGGGAAGTGTGATGCCCTAAAATCCAAGTGCAGAAAATCTATTAAGTGTTTCAGATGATGCAGGGCAGGGTTGGAGCCAGAGAATTCTTGGGTAGTGCTAAGGGAGGGGAGATCTTGTATATTGTATGAGGTTTAGCAGCATCCTGAAATTCTACTTACAAGATGCTGATTGGAATCGGGAGAGATTTAGCACTTGTTGTACAAAGTCAGCTCTGTTTGAGAACTGGTATGTTGTATAAGTAAGATGAGAACTGGGAATTGACTGCTGAATTAATGACATGAAGGTTACTGATGACCTTGAATACAGTTGCAGATATTGGTAGAAGGATAGATAGAGTTTTTATAGATCTGTGCAATTTCTCTTCTGATTGCTTCAATTTTCTCAATGATGAAGAAGCAAAGTCAACAGCTCCCATGACAATGAGGAGTTCTCATCAGTTCAGAGTTTGAGTAATAAGAAAAAGTATGAACTATTCATCTAAGAAAGTGGGACAATTAAAGAAAGGTTTGAAATTTATGATGATTGACCGGCATCATGAAGTGTGTACTTGAGATTTGTTGTCATTAATTTCAAGTGAGCTAATGTGTATGATTGGTTATTTTTCTTTAGTCAAGTTCAGCTACAAAGGTGCTGCTACAGAATAGGCAGAGTTGGTGTATTAGTCTGCTGAGGCTGCTATAACAAAATACCACAGATCGGGTGGCTTAAACAACAGAAGTTTACTTTCTCACGGTTCTGAAGGCTGTGTGTCCCAGATCAAAGTCTAACAGGGTTCAGTTTCTGGTAAGAAGTCTCTTTCTGGTGACAGATATCCACTTGGTTCTCACATAGCCTTTCTTCTCAGTCTATATGGAGAGTGAGACAGAGCGTCGTCTTCCTCTTCTTATAAACTCGCCAGTCCTTCTGGATTAGGGCCTCATCCTTTTGACCTCATTTAACCTTAATTACCTCTTAAATGCTTATCTCTAAATACCATCACTTTGGGGGTTAGGGTTTCAATATATAAATTTTTTTTGGCAGGGGACACAAATCAGTCCACAGAAGCTATGCGTAAGATAAGTTACACTTTTGCAAAAAAAAAAAAAAAAAAAAAAAGAGTGAGACACAGCATGGAGTATTACCTTGTACTATATGCAGGTCCATGCTTGTATTAATTCATGAATTAAAGATGGGTAAGAGGAGAAAGAACTCAATAAAGTGAGGAACAGAAACTAGACAGGTGAAGCAATGAATTGGAAGTCTCAGTTCAAAATTCCCCAGTTAAGGGAATTTTAGGAGATAAAGTGAAAAACAACTAGGAGGTGGTTGTTGAAGAACAGAAAGTTGAAGCGGAGATGGAGGGGAGGGGTGCACGGCAGCTAGTGGCAATGCCAAGTTCTGAATTACAATCTTGTAGTAGATGCTATAATGGGTTGCCCTAAACCTCTTTCAGAACAAGGGCCATCATTTTTTTCAGCTTCTGTGAGTGTTGCCTGCTGAGAGCTCAAACAGTTGAATCCCTTCTTGAACATGGCCATACACAGAAGACAGTTGCATTGGCCAAGGTTATGCTCTTATCTGGGGTAGCACACATTTCACGATTGGTTAATTTAAAACACTGAGGGACCATCTCAGCTCTGTTACCAGAACCCCGATGTTTTTTCCTTGAGTCCACCTGCCTGCCTGTGCACAGTGGCCAAAGAAATGCACAAGCAGAAGTTTACAGTATAGAAAGAAAAAAAAAATAGTTTAATATTGAATTGGTCAATACAGAGGCAGGATGCTAATGCTTAAAACCTGACTGTCTGATGGCATGTAGGTTACAGATTATGTAGGACAAAATCACAAGACTCTGTGAGTTAGGGGTTCAGGGTCATGTTGGGACCTGATTGGTTGGAGATGAGGTAATAAATCATTTCATTAGGTCTTGAGGACAGTTCTGAGGTCTTTTCTGAGTCTCTCCTTCCAGTCTCATGGGAAAGTAGCTAGGGAGTTGTACCCACATAGAGCTCAGGAACTGAAACATAACTTAGGTCATGATGTTTTCTTTAGCCTGTCAGAGGTCCAGATGCTGTGACTGCTGGGAGGTGTGGGCTGTTGTCTTCTGTTGCTTCAGCAGTTGCTGATTATTGGGGGAAAGGCTAGGTCTCTGAAGGAGAGAGAGAGAGAGAGAGAGAGAGAGAGAGAGAGAGAGAGAGAGAGATGGAGAGATGATTTCTAGACCTCGGATTTAAACTAACACGAATCAAAGTCATGGGACTCTCAGTTTCAGTTCCAGAGCTCCCTGTGGGATCAGGCGGCGAGGCCTTTGTTGCTACTTCCTGTTCTGCAGTTGACCTTCTTTCTCTGCCTGTTCCTGCTTCCTGCCTTGCCTCATGGGCGATGTTTCCGAGAGCACTCCTCAGTCATCTTCCTGCATGCAGTTAGGCATCCCGCAGTCTGTTTCGTGGAGAAGCTGACATGGGATAGCTGGTACTGGGCATGCTCTGACATGGCAGAATTGAAAGTGGGCTATTGGAGCCGAATCACTAATCAGCTGGCTGGAAATGAGAATGCTGTCACTGGTGGGAGGCGGTGCATGGCTAGCCTTTGTCAGGTTATAGCAACACAGTTGTTAAAATTTTCAAAGTGTAGGGGAATGTGCTGGCAGTGGCAATACCTCAGGAACTGGAGGGGTTAGGGACAATTAATGGTAACGAGCGATGAGGGCAGTAGACAATAAGTGGCTGTTGCTGAGTGTGAAAGACGATTTGGAGCAACACTGAAAGTGTGAGAGTGATTAATCACTAATTTTGGGTGAAGCTGAAAATCAGGGGGGCTTGGAAGCAATGTATAGACTTTCAGTTTCTGCAACCAGAGGATCAGACCCAGGACTAGGCTGACCCTATGTACCATTTGAAATGGGACAGTAGCATTGTTTTCTGTCCCATTTGAAACGATACATCTGGTCACCCTAAGAATGATGTACGAGTGGCAAAAATCAAGAGACCAGGTATTGCTATACAGCCGTGGCTTCTCTTTAGAAATGGCTGCTGCTTCCAGAAGCTGCTGCCCAAACCTGCTCCTCATCAGTCAAGCTTGTTGGCCTTTGACTCCACGCAGTCTTTGTGACACTGTTATCAATGACACTTCAGAAACATCGACTCTAGAGCTGTCTGTTACTGCCCTGGCAGACAACAAATCTAATGGCACCAAAAAGAAGTGACAGGAGACCTATTAATGTGTAGTGGTGGTTAAGACACAATACAATAACCATGACCAGGGCCCACCAAATTCATCAGCATTTCAATGCCTGACTAACTTACTAGCACACAGTTGTGAAGATTCTTCAGTGTTCCTGATGCCCTTGACAAATAAGAAGGCAATGAATAAGTTAAAGAATCGCCGGACACAAAAAAGTATATGATGTGGCCTATGAATCAAAGCAGGATGAAGGTGAAGATGATGCTTAGAGTGGAGTTTTAATATCCAGTGCTCTTTTAGCTTGATTGTCCATTATTCCTTCACTCATGTATTTGTAGGATTCCCCGAGCCCAGTCCACAAGCTCACGTGGCCTGGCTAAGGAATCTGTGCTGATTGGACCCTGACGCAAATGCCGGGACTGCAAGTTCTCCGGCTGCAAACAGCTGGTAAGGGATTGATAGAGATCCGCGCCAACACGGAAAGGCTGTATGGGGACACCATGGGGTGCCAGCTAAGAAATCATCTGATACTAGTTAACTCTGCAGACGTGTTTGTCTGCACAGGGCTGTATACTTCCCTTTTCTCCTGAATCAGCTAACCTGAGGCAGTTTGCCGGCGCCCTGTTAAGGCTCCTAACTAAAAAGGCAGGGAAGGGAGCCTCAAGAGGTCTTTGCCTTCGATATGGCCTCTCCCTCTCCTTCTGACCAAACTTTTGTGTCTTGAGTAGTTATTCTATGCATTTCAGGTGAGTTCCAGCTGGTCTGGGGACTCACATTTATTGACTCATCTACTGTTTTATTGTTCGACAAATATTTGAGCTCCTCCTCTTCTAGGTGCTGAGGACACACCGAAAAATAAAACAGATGCAAATCCTTCCCTTCATGGGGCTTATATTCCAGTGATACAAGAAAAATACGAACAAATAAGGTAGATAGTAGTAAGTGTGACGGAGAAAGTAAAGCAGGGACTTGGGCGTTGGGACTGTGGAGGGGGTCCACAGGTTTAAATGGGGGGGGCGGACAAGGCTTTTCTAATAAGCAGACACTTGACTAGAGAGGAGGTGAGAGAAGGGAGAGAGGCTTGTGGGAGAAGAACTTCAGAGGCAGAGGGAACAGTAATGCAAAGGCCCTGAGGCAGGAGTGCACCTTTGAGTGAGAGGGAGAGCAGGGAGGCCAGTGTAACCGACTCGGAGTGAGAGAAGGAAGATCGAACAGGATTCCATCCTCACTGTCGTAAAACTGCTCTGCTTGTCTGCTCTGACTCCTGTCTAGCTGAGAATGGTGTGTAAAAGGCAACAGTCCCCAAGGTAATGTTCTCTCTTCGCGGTGGTTCTCAGCAAGGACAAGGGTGTTCCAGGGTGCTGTTAGGGATGAACTCTGCGGAAGCGAATACTGAGTGCAGATGCAGGTTGCCTTTACCGTCAGAGAGACCGTAGGTTCTCAGCAAGGACAAGTTTATTTATGATGGTGGCAATTCAAAAGTGAGTGTTCATCTGTTTCTTCTTCATTGTTTGTTTGGGGTTTTATCTACAGAAAAAACTGTATGGCTAATTTTCTGATTCATATGTTCCTAGTCCTTTGTAATCTAGCAAAATGTGTATCAAACAGACCTGTGGCAGCGTATGTAAAAGAAGGATCATGAAGAACAACAATAACTGAACATGTCAGCCATTTGAGGTTAGAAGGGAAAAAGTGATATTCCACTCAAGCATTTGAAGGTTTTTCTGTTTAATGTTCAATTTTCATTATGAAAAAATGCTCTTAGCAAAGAACCACTTGGAAACGTGCACTGGATTCTACCCCATACCAAATGATATTCCCAGCTCTCCAGAATAATTTCTGCATCCCTCTGCCCCATCTTCTTTGGCCTCTCCTAACGCTCCTTCCTGGCAATGAAAAAGCATCACACCAAGCTTCATTGTTTGGAAAAGAGAGTGTTCTCATTTTAACTGCAAACCATTTTTAAAGGCCTGGCGGGTGCACGTCCACCATCAAAGAATCAAGAGGGTTAGGAAAACATTTGGTGCTATACGGTCCCCAGTAAAGTGAGCACTCAGTAAACACATCCCTGCCCCCGTGTGTCACAATTTGTGAGCTTGTTATGCACCAATGCGATTCATGTGACTGTCCCAAAGTCTGGGTATGTTTGCAGCAGTACCGCTGGTATTCTAAGATGCGTTGTGCTACCTATTTTAGGCATTTGGGAAAAGCGAACACATCTGCCTTTGAAAATACACAGAAAAGCTATGGAATCTCATCAATGTTTCTACGATTTGTTTTGCTCAACCCTGGCTTCTATTTCTACTTGATGATAATGAGATCAGCTCTTCATTAGTTTCAATAATAAGCATCCCTGCATGGGATACTTCTATTTCTTTTTAATTTATTTTCTTCATAGGATATGAATGCTAAAGTGATTTGACTGCAAGAGGAGGTATTTTTAGAATTCGTGGTCATATCAACATTTTCCTTGAAACAGCTGGCAAAGACACCAACCAGAAACGCCGAATGACAGGCCAGTTAGCAGTAGGTAAGGTGGTATGGGTACGTGTATCACCCAGCTCTTCGCCCGTTGGCCTGTTAACTGTAGGACCGTAGTCTACGGTTTTGGATTACGAGGCATGGGGTGAGCACATCCTTGGGAGAACTTGCTGGTAAAAGCTGTGGTGACGTAATCATTGTAAAGTGCAGACCAAAATACTTGCTTGTGCAATCACATTGAGGATGAAATTGTTTAAACATGGGCCACTCTGAAGTCACAGTAAACCTCAAACTCACATGTACCACCCTCCGAGGCGCTTTCCTCTCGGTATCGCATAAACCACTCACAGTTAGTATCAATAAAACCAAACAAATCCTCCCCTTTTTCAAGGTCTGCTCATTCTCAGTGGTTTCTGTCTCCAGCTACGCAAGCAAGAACCCCGAGAGTCATCCTGCATTCCTCTCTTTTTGCTCACACCCCCCAACCAATTATGACCTCCGTGCCTCCCCACCTCAGCACCTCCCACCTGCTCCTTGCTGTGCCAGGAATTGTCTTTCTCCCTTCCCGTTTCTTAGATGCCAGTCTAGGGCAGATGGCGCTGTTATGTGCTCTCGAAATACCTCTGGAGGACTGGCCCAAATTGGAATGAAAGAGATCGTTTTGCAGGTAGTGTTTACTGTCTGTCCCCCAAGAATATTAGTTGCAGGAAGGCCAGTACCGCTTGTCATTTTTTTCACTCTCATATCTCCAAGTGCCAGTTGAACACCACGTACACCGTGCATTGCTTAATATACGAGTGTATTTTTCTTGAATAAATGTTGAGTGAGGTAGGAATTTAGGTGATTACTTTGAGGCATTTCTTCTTTTGTAACGTAAGCATTTAGTGCTATAAATGTCCTTCTGAATACTGCTTTTGTGTCATTTCTCATTTTTTGATTGCATTTTCATTCCCATTGTGCTCTCTGGTTTTGCAATTTCTTGGAAATTTCCTTCTTGATCCATGAATTATTTAGAAGTGTGCTGTTTAATTTCCAAATGTTGGGAGAGTTTCCTATTGTCTTTCTGTTACTGGTCTCTGATTTGCTTCCATTGGGTCAGAGAATGGTAGTCTGTATGATTTCTGTTCTTTCATTTTTGGAGGTTTGTCTTGTTGCCCAAGATCTTCAGGAAGGTTTCGTGGGTGGTGGAAAATATGCCTGTTCTGTTGTCGCTGGGTGCAGTGTTCTATATATTTCAATTAGATCCTGTTCCTTGGTCATATTGTCCAATTCTTCTGTATGCTGACTTTCTGTCAGTTCTGTTAGTAAGGGGGTTGAAGTACCCAGCTACAGTTGTGGGTATTTTTTTCTTCCTTCAGTGTTATCAGTTTTCATTTGATGTGTTTTGAGGCTCTGTTTTTTGGTGCATACATGTTTAGTTTGTTGTGTTTCCTGATGAATGAATCTTTTGATTATTGTTTTTCTTTGCTTTAGTGTTTTATTTTTTTTGTTTTGAAGTCTACTTTATCAGATATAACACAGAAATTTGTTCTTGCTTTTGATTAACTTTACTTGGCATATCTTCTTCTATCCTTTTAATTTAAAACTTATGGTATCATAGTTGAAGTGAGTTTCATATAGTCATCATGTTTTTTAATCCAATTTTCCAATCTCTATCTTTCACTTCATATATTTATGCCATTTATATTTAAGGAAATTATTGATATGATAGGGCCTGACTGTCATTTTATTTTTTGTTTTATGTTTGGCTTCTCTGTTTCTTTTTTCTTACCTTCCTTTGGGTTACTTAAACATTTGTTTTAGGATTCCATCTTGACTTATTTATAGTTTTCCTGAGTATATCATTTTTTATCATTTTCTTAGTTATTATAATGTACTTATATACAGAAGGTGCCAAAAAATGTATACACACTTTAAGAAAGGAAAAAACTGTATTAAAATTGTAATACTCAATGTATACCAATAAGAAAAGATGAATACAAGTCACGCTGGACTTCTGCAATGACAAGAGGTGCTCAGAGTGGTCACCATCAGCATCCAGACACTTCTGATGACAGTGAACTACTGCTTAAGCAACGTTGACCGAAGTGTCCACTTGTATTGCTGCACATGCCATTTCAATTTCTCCCCGAAGTACCACCAGTGTAGCCAGTTTTCTACGGTACACCACATCCTTTAAGGTTCTTCATAGGTAGAAGTCAAGGGGAGTTAGGTCAGGAGAATGTGGGGGGAACTCCAACAATGTTCTGAATTTCAAATACCACTTCAGAATGGTCTTGTGCTCCTCAAACATATGTGCTTCTGCCATTGTCTTTGACTGTCCTGCCTGTCACATGGTGATGCTAGCATTCATTTGATGAACACCATCTTTTGAGCGAATGTCACATTACACATGGCTACCGTAATTCAATTCAACTTCGAAAAGTAATACTTAGATAACATCTCTTAAACTGTGGATACATTTTTTTTGTTACCCCATATATTGCCTCTAAGTGGCTATATAAGATCATTTCCCTCCTGGGCCACATTGACATCAGTGAGTGTGTAAGTGGAGGGGTAACTCACACAACTTTGTTGCTTCAGGTTGGGCAGCAGAAGCTCATCAACCCATTGGAGCCCAGTGACGCCAGGAGAGAGGAGTGGGGCAAAGCAGAGTACCAACTAACTGTAGCCCTCATAGCTGGAATGACTTGACGCCATATTGGGTGACGCCTAACTCCCCATGGAATTCCCCTGACACCAGGGGAGAGCAGAATGTTACCAACTCAATCTCCTATCACTGCACCACCTTTTTGGTGCAGGGTAGAAATGGAAGCTCATCTTCTCATTGGGCCCCAATGGCAACAGGGGGCAGGTGGCATGTCCGCTATCCCTGCTTTACATTACCTTCTTCACTCTTATTGCAGCTGGGTGGGTCTAGCAGTTTAGGCCCCCAATGGACCTCACCGACCGCTGGCATGGAGGGTGGGAAGTGGTGCGCTTACCAGCTTTGACTTGGCAGCACTGTGTTCAGTCTCATCGTTTCTGGGTAACAGTGGAGGCACAGCTTACCATACAGCCCGTCAACACTGCCTTAGGAGGGATTGGGAGCACTCTCTGGTCTCCCTGAGAGGGAGTAGAAGATTATTTCCCTGTTGGGCCTCCCACTCCCATCTGTTAGAGGGAGTGGAGCACCACCTGTTTCCATTAGCAAGGTAGAGAAGATTAGCTCTTTGCTAGGCTCACCCAACACCACCCAGCAGGGGAATTGAAGCATGCTGTCTGCGTTCATAGGGCTGGAGGATGGGATGAAGATGACTTCCTCACGTGGATCTGATGATACTACAGTAGGGATAGGGGATGGGGGAGTGGTTTCTAGTGGTGTTTGACTGGAGTAGGGTGGCGTTGTGAACTGAAGTGTTCCCCTACCCACGGCCCCATCCACATTCATATGTTGAAGCTTTGACCCCTAGTGTGACTGTATTTGGAAATAAGGCCTTTAAGGAGGTAATTAAGATTAAGTGAAGTTACAAGTGGGAGGCCCAGTCTGATAAGGCTAGTGTCCTTATAAGAAGAAGAGAGAAGAGAGATCATTCTCTCACTCTGCGTGCACAGTGGAAAGGTCATGTGAAGACATAGCCAGAAGGCATCTGTCTACACATCAAGAAGAGAGGTCTCACCAGAAACCTATCTTGGACTTGCAGCCTCCAGACTGTGAGAAAATAAATTTCTGTTGTTTAAGCTACCAAGTCTTTGGTATTTTGTTAGGCCAACTCTCCCTAGTTCTTTGGTTAGGGGCAGCAGGTATTTCTTGAAGCTTTTCTTTTCCTGTGCCTGTTGGCATTTCTGGGTTCAGGCCTTCTGTCTGAGATATATGGGAGATAATGAGCAAGCCCAGGGTACTCACCGCCATGTCTTTCCTCATGTTCCAAGGTCCCTTGGCAGCCTGTCTTCTTTGTATCTGTCACAGATTTCCTATGCTTGTTTGTTGTGTTCTGCCCAGAGTAATTTTAGTTGTTAGAGGGAAAATCTGGGAGGAATATGGCTACTCCATCTTGGTGGTAGCTCTGGAATGTTTTATTCATGCTGTCAAAATCTAAAATTAGGAAATATATTTACCCTTCTCCCAAATGTTGCAAGGACACAGAGTACTTTAATTATCATCATTTTCCTTTCAGTTCTTTTTATATTGGTTTAAAAATATTAAACTTATTTCATATTTTATGTCTTATAATTCTAATATCTAAAGTTTTTGAAGCTCTGAAATCATTGTCATTGGTTATGGCTGTCACTCATAATTCATCATTTGTGTGTGTGTGTGTGTTCAGAGAATTTTACACAAAAATATTAACAATGCTCATCTTCGAGTGGTAAAATTATGGATAGTTTTATACCAGTTTTTTATACATTTCATTATTTTTCAAATTTCCTACAGTAAATATGGACTACTGTTATAGTCATAGAGAACCATAAATCTTTTCTCTTTTGCAGCTTACATTTCTCACTAGATAGCTAGGCCTATTGAATATGCCAGATAGCCACTCAATAAGTGAAAATGTTTTTAATTAAACAAATCATTAACTTTGAAAATAAATCTGTATATGAAAAGACAATTAATTAATTTGCTAATTTTTTAACCTCTTGTGGTCATTACCCTGTGCTTTTCTTGGTGAGGATACCTATAATGAGCAAATATGCAAATATTTGCTCTCCCATAATTGCGGTTCAATCAGGACAACTAATGTTAATAACAGAAGTGTTTAATTTACAATGTATTTGAAAAGGGAGATGAGATGAAGCCTGCTTGGCTGGATTTATTAGTTGTGTGTCAGGTGGTAAAGAGACCTGTAAACAGAAATGCTGGAGAGGTTTGGGGAAATGACACAGGGCATTGACGGGAAGGTGATAATAACCCTCACAGTAGTTACTGGTAGAAAATGTTAAAAACACATCTGTGTGATTATATAGCCAGACAGAAAAATACCATATATTTAGGATTCTCCAAGGAATGAACTTCTTCACTTCCTTTTAGAGTTGAACACCCCAATTAGCTCTTCTCAAATTCCATAGGGTAAACATGGATTCAGTGGTAGTCATAGCCACAAGAACCCCTGTGTTGGTTGGCCAGTCAGCAAGGTGTGAACCTGAGGCAGCTTCTTTGATCTTTGCTTTTCTGCCCACCCACTAGTTAGCCCCTAGACTGGCAAGCTGAATGGTCAGCTCTCTTGTTTTTTTCCTTGTCTTCCTATAGCTCAATACTGAATCCTAAGTATTTCTAATTTAGTTTGTTTGTTTGGGGTAGGGGTCTCTGTTCAAAGGTAGATGGTACCATTCCATTTCTTTCTTTTTCTCTCATACTATTATGTCAACTGAAATTTTTTTAACCTTTAAAATGAATTAAAATTGCTTCAAGATAGTTAAACAGAGCAAAATAGTCTGCAAATACATGTAAAATGTTTTACAGGACCTGGCCTTTTGTAGATGGTTAACAAATATTTCCATTTGTCTTCTGATTAAACTTCTGGAGAGGAGAAATGTCCTATAAGCAGTTTAATTTCTTTTTAATTCAACAAATATTATATTGTCCACATAGTTTACATTCTGTTGATTATTATTTCTTATTATTTTTTGAATAGCTTTTCTTAGTATTGCTTTGGTTATTCAGGGTCTTTTGTGAGTCCATACAAACCTGATAAGGCTTTGTTTGTTTGTTTGTTTGTTTGTTTTTTCTCCCTCAAGTTTTTTTTATAAGGTTTTTTTGTTGTTCTATTTCTTTAAAAAATGCCATTTGAATTTTGATGGGAATTGCATTAAATCTGTATCTTGCTTTGGGCAATATGGCCATTTTAATTGTGTTGATTCTTCCAATCCATGAACATGGAATATATTTCCATTTCTTTGTGTCTTCTTCAATTTCTTTTATTAACGTCTTATGGTTTTTAGTGTATAGGTTCTTTACATCTTTTGCTTAGTTTATTCCTAAGTATTTTATTCTTTTTGTTGCATTTGCCAAAGGATTTTTTTTCATTTCTTTTTCTGAAATTACATTGTTAGTACATAGAATTTTTGTACATTGATTTTGTATCTTGCAACTTTACTATATTTATTTATCATTATTAATAGGTTTTTTTTTTTTGGTGATGACAGTTTAACTTCTTCATTCCCAATTTGGATGCCTTTTATTTCTTTCTCTTGCTTGATTGCTCTGACTAGGACTTCCAATGCTATGCTGAATAACAGCACTGACAGGCGGGGCATCCATGTTTTATTCCTGATTTTAGAGGAGAAGCTTTCAGTTTTTCACTGTTAAGTATGTTAGCTGAGGGTTTGTTATATATCGCCTTTATTATGTTGAGGTACTTTCCTTCTATACCCATTTTATTAAGTTGTTTTAATCATAAATGGATGTTGTATCTTGTCAAATGCTTTTTCTGCACCTACTAATATAATCATACGGTTTTAATCTTTTATTTTTATTAATCTTTCACGTGGTATATCATATTGATCAATTTGCATATGTTAAATCATCTTCTGCACATAGAATGAACCCCACTTGATCATGATGTGTAATCTTTTTAATGTATTGTTGTACTCGATTTGCTAGTATTTTGTTTAGGATTTTTGTGCCTGTATTCACTAGAGATATTGGTCTGTAGTTTCTGTGTGCATGTGTGTTTCTTTCAGATCAAATCCACATACCTCAAAGCTGATCAGTAAAGCAACAATCAAGAGAATGTCTGTGCTTTGTAGATGTTCTAGCCATGATGTCCTCTTTTAGATTTAATTTCATTGGCAAACCAAAATCCAGTAGCTGCTTTGGTCACATTGAATTTCGATTATGTCACTTTGAATTGCACTCTAATTGTCATAGAAAATGAAGACAATGAAACAAAAAGACTGTATTCATTTCAAACATATTCATGAGCCATAGACCCAGTGCAGTGTTTACTTAAGCATACCCAAAAGATGCCAGGCATTTTCAAATCCAGCCATCTCTTTTGTCAGTAAGTCTGTTTAAGAGAAGAGATGATTTTGATTCAAATTCAGTATCAAAATACCAAGCCCAGCACAATCATCTTAAACATTATGTCTGCATTACTTCTAACTCAATATGCAGAAAATACTTACCCTTTGACATTTCAAAGTAATAAATCAGCACCGTCTGTCTCTGGGCTCGGATTCATCTCCCCTCCTTACACTCTCCTCAAGGGCATTCATCGTGTTCCTTCCATTAGTACACACCAGAAAGCTGTGTTGTTCTGACACCTATATATCAGCCAAAATTACACTCTAGGTATGCCCAAAATACCTTATCATATTGTCATGAACGTCAGCCCCACCCCTTTTTTTGCCACTGGAAAGCTCTTTGTCTCTTTGGAAATAAAAATGGCTCTACATAAATTTTTCATCATTGGTTGCATTTTGTTGGAGAAGAACCCAGTGTCATTGACATTCCAGTGTGATCTTAGGGTGATTTCCAACATCAAGTAGTGAGGATGAGAATGGAGAAATACTATCCTGTCTTCAACTATGCTGATACCCAAAGTTGTAATTAAGAGGAGAACTTCTGGGCATAGGGTAGGCATGTCCTGAAGATTAGTTTTGTTTCTCACCGGGGGAAAAAAAAGTGTATTATGGTACAAAGATTTAATAATCGTGATTCCATGAATCACAAATGACCTTGAAGATCCATGCTATGTAGTGATTAATATTTTATTTATTTGTTTATTTATTTATTTATTTATTTATTTGATGTTTGACTCTCAGTTAGGCTGACCACATGACTGATATTTTATAATCACTCTCAATCCCTCTGCTTTAGAGGATGGAGTTGACTTAGCATACAGCCTTGTGTTCCTCTGGTCATTATTCTGTCCGCTGTAACACTTCAGAGGTAAGACAAACCTTATTCCTCTGAGAAAATGCTTCCTCCCAAAATGTGATGCTATTGAAGGGTAAGCAAATGGGGCTAAAAGTGATAGTTACTATGCATGGCTTTCGGGGGTTCCTGGGTGTATGCTAAGAGCCTACAATACTTCCAGAGAGGAAGATTAGGGATGGTTCTCTGGAAGGAGCAAGTGCAAACAGGTAGGAAGCTTCACTTCTTATCCTGTATTTAGCCCTCCCGAAAGTTTTGCTTTATGAGAAGCAGCAGCCTCAGAGAAGCATTAAGTAACTTTACTGAGCCTCATTATTTCCCATCTGAAAAAAAAAGTCAGATACCTCTAAGACACCTAGTAGTTATGGCAGTCTAGGATTTTTCCTTATTTCCATCTCACTCCCTGTCAGTGTCTGCCACATCTCAGATTCTACTTCTACAGAGGTTATTGTGAGTGTGTGTGTGTGTGTGTGTGTGTGTGTGTGTGTGTGAAGTGGTGGAGGTTCAGGTAGGAGAGAAAGGTTGATAATGAGACCCATGAATCCTGCTTCTTGTCTTCTTCTAACTTTGATGCTTTAGTTTGTGTCTTGCACCTCAGTACTGCCAATCACTGGTTTTATTGCCTGGAATACGAGTTCCCCAGTGTCTCCCTCCTGCCAATGAACTTGTTGCCTTATAAGTGCTTCCGAAACACATACACAAGGTTTTTGCAGTGCCATTATCTGTACAACTTCCCATTACTTAGTTATCCTCTGCTCTCTGTACTGGCCTGATTTCCAGATTTCATATCTTCCTTTATCTTCATAACCTGGTATGCTCACCACTGAAGTAACCAAATAGTAAAATTATTGGTTTGTCTTGATTTTTCTTTTCAATCAACCTTTCAGTTTTACCTCAACTTTTTCTAGTTTTAAAATTACAGTCTGATTCCCAGCTTTGACAAAGATAGTGATCAAAGTGCACATTTTTCTGATCTTAATATTGATTAATACATGTATTAATTATGTTGTTCAAAGAAAAAAAAACCTTCTCAATGTCTGCCCTTCTTTATCTTCTTTATTATATTATCCCCAAACACCTGGTCTTTAGGAATTGTTTTGTTTGAGTTGTTGGAACTCTGGAGACCTTTGAACCATTCTGCAATGCTTGGTAGATCTCCACATTAGAAACACGAAAGAATAAAGAAGGAACAAAGAAGAAAATGTACCATGCCAATATTTTTTAAAGACCACAAATAGAAAACTGAGTATTTCCCTTTTTCTGACTATATCCCAAGGCTAACACACAGTAATCATTAGGTTAGTTTTTTTTATTTTTAATTAGGTTATAAGTGGAACAGCATAGAAGGATGAATAAATTCCTAAGAAATCATTTTTCTGTTACAATTTAGATGTGCAATAGAGAGTCTATATTCAAATTGTAATATTATAAATTGGTCAGGAAACTTAGAGACAGAGATGGCACTTATGTTGTAAGTCACTTAATGTGAACACCATTTAGTTTATATGACTACCTGTAAGTGTTTATTCAGTGAGGGTAAGTTTTAACTGAAGTATGATAAAAATGTTTTGGAAGAAAATGAATTGCATAGACAAAATATATGTTAATCAAAATAACAGCATTAGGATACATCCACCTAGGAACGTAGTCTTTACTTGTGATTACATTCTTCTGGAAAATAAATGATACAACTTCTTATTAGGGAATTGTGGGCAAAATTACAAAACACAAGATATTTTAAATAATACATGTATGTTTTTCTTTAGGGGTTCACACAACCATTTTGTCTCATTATGCCTTATTGGTGTAAATCCCTGAAGCAAAACTGCATGTATTATTAAAAATGGCCACCGGAAATCCCTGGCAGAACAAGATCCTCCTTGCAATTTCTACATTACCCTTATTTAACTAACAGTGACAGTGGCACTTATGTTTCCCTAGTCTGTAAAAATATAAGCATTGTTATCCACAATGTTTTCACTTCAACCGTTACAAAAAACAGGGTTGTATTCAACATCTTGTGTGCTACCAATGAGTAAGACTATTTTCCTTTTGATTAAAGATTACTTAAAATAATATTCTATTAAAATAAAAAAGCAAAATCAAGTCTGTCATGTGAGAACAATTTTATTATATTTCAACTTTAGAAATTGATCAATATTATAGCAAAGATTATTTTTCAGGTTTGAGCAAATATTTTGGAAACACACACACACACACACACACACACACACACACGTATTCTGACTTGTTTTTTAAAATGAGGTTGAGTTTTCCAATGTATGCTATGTGCATTTAGTCCATTGCCTATTATCAAATCTGTGAAGTATGCTGCTTTTTAATGAAAAATATAAAGGAGGGGGCACCATAACATTTCCACTATCTTTTATATAATCAAATAAAGTGAAGTGTGTTTATTTTTGAAAGTACTCTTAGCTTATCAGTGCTGTTGTCAAAAAGAAGGCATATTGTCAGGCAGAATACAGGTGTTGACATTTTTGGATTTCATTTTCTCTAAATAGGCTTCTTTTTGAATAAGACTGCATTCAAAAGCTGTCTTTCAAAACAATTCTATTTCTCTTTGAAGTGAGAGTTTTTTGTTTCTATGTTTGCATTTTTTAAGGTAGTCTAGAAGAAAAAGATGTCACCCCAAGTCAGTGATGCAACACTTACTAACTTGAAAATTTAAAGGCAACCATCGTACTCTATAATTTATATAATTTCAAACGCTCCTTCAAGTACTATTCAAAGCGCCATTCTGATAAACAACGCCCTCGAATACTTACAGCTGAGCATTAGAGTCGAACAAGTCTTTGAATATTGTCATCAGAAGTAGAGAAAAGGGAAAATGCTTTTATGAGATCATTTTTCTGAAAATAACTGTTTAAATAGGCCTGACCTTTTTTTATAATGTCAAAAAGCATGGCATCCCTGGTAGCCATTCAATTTCACAGCTATGTCACCATGTATGTTTAAGTTTCTGTGACTAAATATTTTCAAAATGGTGGTCACAAATATTCTGCTTTTTTTTTTTTGTGGTTTTTCTGGGGTACTTTTGGTAACTCTTCCTGAAAAATCTTTTTTTACATATGTGTGTCTCAAGAGAAAATAAAGGATATTTTAATATTAATATGACGACAATCCATTTGACACTTTCTTAATTTTTGCCCATGAAGCAGTTCAGAGTATGTGACCCCGAAATATACCACTTTAGCATATTGCTTTTTTTTTTTTTTTTTACTAAAAGCACTTCAGAGAAAGCAGCTGCAAGGAGGGCATTCTGACCCTCCTCTTGACTCCTGAAAACAGGAGATGAAATTCCTATATGCACGCTGTCCTCCCTACAACCAGAAAAAAAGTAAAATTCTTATCAAAGATTAGAAGTTGAGGCCCAGAGAATTCTATACACATAGACCTAGTCAAATAAATCTTATTTTCCTTTAGCCACCCTGCATAGTTTAGGTACATTTTCCACCATTGCCTCTATTTCTTGAACCTTCTATAAAAGCCTGTAGGTTTTGACATTCCTTCTGAGGGCTCCTGTGTCACATAAATCTTAATACGACTTTCTATGCTTTTCTCCAGTTGATCTATCTTAAGTCTGTTTGATTCTCAGGCCCAGCCAAAAATAACCCTAAGGATGGTAGAGGTAAAAATTGAGAATGGAAATGAAAGAGAAATGCATTATTATTAAATTCAATATTGTCAAAGCATGTTAGGAAAAAGTATCTGTAAAAAAATAAGCTCTTCTCTACATTTTAGTTTTCCAATATGGTGGCACTATTATTGTATTTTGCCATGTATAGTGTGCTCCCGTGTATAATGCACACCCATATTTTTGGTCCAAATTTTCAGGGAAAAAGATCTTATGTTTTAAATTTTTAATTTAAAATTTTATTTGTTTATATTTAGGTACACTTTTTTTTTGTATTATACAGGAATTTTAGCATTTATTTTTAACATATGGTACAAGAAATTTTATGTAACGCTTAACCCATAAGCATAAATAGAAGAATTAAAAACATTTATATAGATACAGAATTAGTACTACTCAGGTATGATGTGCATCCCTATTTTATCTCACAAATTTGGGCACAAAGATGTGCATTATATACGGCCAAATATGGTACATCCCTGGAAATAATGCAAGCCAGAGCTCCTACAGGCGGCTCTCTCAGGGCCTGGAGAGTTGGTTTATGTAACTACTCACATTTCCTAACGGAAGGGCTACTTAGTAAGTTCAGACTCATCTTGAATAGATGTTGTTCACTGTTTTGCCTTTTCTACTAACTCTTTATGCAGTTTTGTGGCCATTTTCTTTCTCTTTTTGTGAGTTGATACATTTATAAGCTCTGGTAACTTCCTCTCAGATGTTTTAACAAATGTAATGCTTGCAAAATACTGGGAAAGTTGTGAAAGCTACTTTTTATTCAGAAAACAATAAAGAAAATAATAATCATCTTTCTGTTTTAAAACAACGAAATACAGTAGATTCTCCCTCAACTGGAACTCAACCAACTGGCAAAAAGAAAAAAATCGATTTATCCAGCATGGGTGCCAGTTAACTGACAGTCTACCGTACTTAGTCAAGATTGTAGTAGGAAAAGTCCTCCTAGGCTGTAATATGATCACATGAAATAGCACTCAGCAAAACTATGACCCACAGGCCAAATCTACGCTGCTGCCAGTTTTTTTTCTTTTTTTCTTTTTTTTTTTTTGCTTTTTGGTATGTGGGTAGCTCCCTGACTGGGAATGGAACCCAGGCCGCAGCACTGACAGCGCCAGCGCCGAAGCCTTAAGCCACTACACCATCAGGGAACTCCCTGCCAGTTTTTATAAATAAAGTTTTATTGAAACACAGTCACACTCATTTTTAACATATTGTTTATTGCCTCTTCCATGCTATAATAATAGAGTTGAGCAGTTGCCATGGACTGCATGATCTCCAAATCTAAAATATTTACTAATTAATTGGCCCTTTATAGAAAAAGAAAAAGTTGCTGACCCCTGACCTAATTTAACAAACTATCATCATATTGAGCTTTGTTGGGATTATTCGTGTGTCCATATTTGAATTAAGTATTTATTTTATATCAGATAAGGCCGTATATACTGCTTACTCTAAAAAAATTTATATTAATTTCCTTCCCTCAATCCCAAATCTTCTCCTTGAGATCTGGGCCCTTATGGAAGTCTGTCACCTTTATTTCTACCCTTGTGTTGTAAAAATATCTCAGTTTCATCAACTCCCTTGTTCACTCATTCATTTGATGTTGATTTAGTAATTATTATATGTTAGCCACTGTGCTTCATATTGGTGCAATAGTGGCAGAAACCTCAGATACAGTCCTTGCTTACACAGATCTTATTTCCAAGTCCTGTGCTTCTCCTCATGGCCGTGCAGGGTTTCCCAGTATGTTCCTCCCACCCCTTGTGGATCAGACTGGGCTACTCCCTAACCTCCAAAGGCAACATAATATAACTATTTCTATCTGGAATATCCCTCTTTTTCATTGCCAACTGTCAAACTCCTACCCGTGCCTTTCGTTTTAAGATGAAGACCTAAGATTATTTTATAGTTTTTCTTTTCAACACCCAAATTTCAAGAGTGATAGTGATACATAATAGATAGAAACAAGTAGTGGAGCTATGATCATACTCAAAAAGCAATAAGGATGGACTAGACACCGTGGGAATACCTTGAAAGAGTGACAAGGCAAATAGATGATTAGCCTGAAGAAAGGAAAGCATGGCCCCCACATGCGTGAGGAACTATTATAGTCTAAGACATTGGAGTAAGCACCAATAATTATCCAGGCTTGTAGAAAGGGAACACCAGGAATAAGAGGAAACTCAAGGGCAACCAGCAGCAAAGATCATTTGAGTACTACTGCAAGTTTTATCCCACCTGACAGTTGGAGAAGGTAGTAGTTGTATAAGTGTTTACTTTTAGGCAAGAACTTGGCTTTCAGCGGTGGGGAATTTCCCTGGATGGCCATGACTCCTAGGAAGAAATCAGAAGCATTCATATTGACACTAAAAACTAAGGTAACATGTTGTGGCAGACCTTGCAGCTCCCTAACTTTCACCCCAAACAGGTTGAAACCTAAAAGTAAGCAGTATGTCTTGGTCTTTTTAGATACATAAGAATTCATAAAATGTCTTCATCATAGAACTTTTCTAAAGGAATTATTACAAATGTGGTATTTTTACCACATGCTAAATGGAAATAATTTTTTTTGGTAGTACACTGATAACTTTTGAAAATTATTAGTTATATGTAACTGGCATATTAACTCATGATTTTATAGATATTATTATTTAGGGTGAGTTAAAAATTGAATTAAAAGTAAATTAATTTAGATAAATTATGAATGAAATAAAATTTTAGTGGTATTCAAATATAGAAATTGTGATGGTGATAAAAATGGCTGAATTTGGGGAAATATTGTACTAGGATATGTATAACTGCAAGAAGAAAAATTAATTCTAGATGAAAATATCAAATATAAGAAGCAATGATGAGTAAAGAACTGAAGGGTAACAAGGTGTGACTGTATACATAATAATAAACTAATAAGAATTAATTCAGGGAGACATGACAACTACCAAATAATTGAGGAGTACTGGGACAAAATTTTCTTGTCAATACGCATTGGGTACAAAATTTGATGAGTTTCAAAGCAATCGAGTACCAAGGTATGACTGTGTACATATTACTAAATTTCTGCGTGTTTTTATCTGGTTAATCTGTTTGCTTATTTTTACAGAAGTCTTAGCCAAAAACTCAGATAGAAAAAAAAGATATTCTTCTTCCTCAATACTAAACGTTATTAATGGTAAAAAAAATTTTAATTCAAAACTGGAATTGAAATTTCACATTTTAAAAGGAGAAGAGGGAAAGGAGAGTCTGAGAGCTAAAAATCATGCCAACATTGCTCCATTTCTTGTTTTGGGTTGAGGGACAGAAAATAAATATCATTGAATACTTTAAAAATATAGCTTTAAATGTTTGTATGAAAGTTTAAGGATACCTTGAGATCCTCATGCTATGCATAGTAAGCCAGACAGAAAAAAACCCAAGAACCATGTGACTTCACTCATAAGGGGAACATAAAACTGAAAGCAACCAAGGAACAAAAACTCATGGACACACTCAGTGGTTCAGTGGTTACCTGAGAGCAAGTCGGGAGGGGTGGGAGAGGAGGAAGGGTGAGTCAAATATACGGTGATGGAAAGAGAACTGACTCTGGGTGGTGGGCACATAATGCACCACATGGAGGTTGCACTGTAGAATTGTACACCTGGGAATTATGTAAGTTTTACTAACCAATGTCACCCCAATACATTTAACAACGAGAAAAGTAAATTTAAGGATAACCGCTAATACAATACACATGCAATGAGTGACACATAAACATCAATACAAACATGCTCACGTACATATTTCAAAATGTTTATGAAACAACAGAAATTAAGAAAACTAAATGCATGACAATAGAAAAGACAAAATTATACATTGGGAATAAAACCAAATATATGACAATTCACAGTAAATATAGGGAAGTTAAACTCTCACAGATTGGCTAATGAACTCAAGTGTTATTTACCTGAGACACAAGAAGTTTGAGAATAAAAGATAAAACTATACTAAAAAAATACCAAGAATAGTATGCAGGTTTGGCATTATTAATATCAGAAAAACAAAATTTAAAACAAAAACTATTAAAAGGATACAGAGAGACTATGTCATATTGAAGTAATAACCCATGAAAATATTTAACATACATGTGCTTTTATTACCTAATTATGCAGTTTCAAAATATAAAAATTGATAGGGTTTGAAGGAAAAATTTGCAATCATGGTGAGAATTTTACTTTACTAAGTTTCTAGATGAAGTACATTGAAAAAGTAAGAAAGAATATAGAGTATTTGAATTTTACAATTTACAAATTAACCAAGAAAATAGGCAAACTGTTGTTGCATATAACTAAGGAAAAAAAGGAAGAAAAATTCAAACAAACATTTTAAGGGGACATAGATGAAGCAGAAATTAAAACTGTGAATTCATACTATGGAAATGCTATATTATAACATTGATATTGTACATGGCCAAGATATTTGTTGAATAAAATAAGTAAATTGCCATGCCTATGAACAGTATAATCCCCTTCAAGATTAAAAAAAAAAGTGTGTAACTCCTAAATTCCTCAAGTTATTATGAGTCATTCAGAAGATCCTGTGACTCTTAGAAAAAAAATATTTAAAGTAAAAAATGATTGTTTATTAATTACAACCCCTGTTGCATATTGTGTTAAGTTTTTCTGGCATTAAACATTGTAATTTAGTAATGTAATAGTAATAAAACATGCAGATATGGTTAAAACCTTATACCTCACTATGGAATCTAAATACTATACTTCACTTCAAACAATACTAATTGTCCTTTATGCTATTTGTTTGAATCAAGCATGGGGAAATTTATCTATTAACTATTTACAAGATGACTAGGGGAGACATCAATCGCAGTCCACTGGTGGACCACCAGGCAATTTTGGGGTGACCGCCTGAATAATAAAATAAATACCTGCTGGACTGAGACACTTGGAGAAAATTAGAAGTAGCCCTTGCCCCAAAAACGTCTGCCCAGACCTGATTTACAATAATGGGGTCACAGGTTGAAACCATGCCTATGCTGCAAGTTCCCCATGGCTGATTTGCAAGCAGATGTAAGAGACCAATGAGTCCATGCATAACTGCTGTGTTTTATTTTGCTTTGTTTTCTTTTAAAGCATTCTGCATCAAAAAAGAGATTGCCTATCAGAATAAATTCCTAGGATGAGCAAATCTTTCTCTTTTTCTGGAATGGCCATCAGAGCTGCTGTCATGCCCCAAATCTGACAATTAAGTCCAAGAACTTGCCTCTGTGTGCTTACATTGGCAGCACTGTACAAAGAACTCAGTAAGGTGTCATAATAACTTGCCAAGTTTATGACACCTTACCCAGTTTGTACGGTGCTGGCAATGTAAGCATGCAGAGGCAAGTTCACAAACTTAACTGTAGATTTTGGATATAACGACAGCTCTGATGGCCGTTCCAGAAACAGAGTTCCAGAACTGCTCTGAAGGGTGGACTAGGCGCTGGCATCGGTGCACAGCTTCCCAAGGGGAGTCCTTTGAAGATGACTGTAGTGAAGTTCTGCAAAGAGGTGTGTAGCGCTTTTCCTAGGATGAGTTAGCGAAATTAATTTTCCTACCTTGTACACAGCAAAATATGGTAACCTCATGGAGACATCTGATCATACATCCCTAACTGGGCAGGTCATAGTGCGTAGTCACACCTCAGGTATATAACTCTTTAGTAAAAGGCTTATCTTGGCCTTAAATAAGCATTGCTCATTGTTCTCATGCATCTAGGTTAACACACCTTTGAAATGTCCAAAGTGACCCTCTTTTTCAGACCTCAATGGATCACCTAATCTTGTTGATTATCCTGTAATACAATCATAGATTTCCGAGCCTTGCTTTCTGCTACCTTCATTTAATCTTCCGTATGTTCCCTCTTTAATTCTGAATGTATAAAAGAAACTGCAAAACTGTCATTCTCCTGAGCTTTTGAGATCTTGCTTCCTGGCATGCCATCAGTTTGGCTGGAATCGACTCTAACTCTCTGTTATTCTAAGTTTCTACAAGTTTGGACATTTCATACATCAGCAAAACATGTTCTAGATAGTTCCAATATTCACTTTATGCTACTAAAATGTAAGAATTTCTTATTTTCACACCCTCTCCTCTTTGTAACGCTGCCATAGTATATTGTAGCTGCTATATTAATTCTTTTTTCTTGACTCATTTCACCCCCTACTATCACAGACTTAAGTCAAGCACTAGTTTCATAGACATATATATTAGAATATCGTTTGCTTTAGTTGTGTTTCTCTCTCTCTCTCTCCACACACACACACACACACACACACACACACACACACAAACACACACAGAGGGAAACACACACTAAGTTAAACAGAGAAGTAATTTGAGGCTACCTATGTAAAAATATGTATAATTTATTTGAATTTTAATAACACTTCCAGGGTGATAAATGTAGAGTCGCTTGCCTTCTATGTGTGCTTTCATTTTCTTTCTGCATTTTTACCTTCCTCAGGTTTTCCATAGCTTCCATACTGTACTGCTCTGGTTTTATGTATCGATTCTTGGACTATCACCGACTTTGTACTCTCTCCAAACTACTAGGATGATGAAATCACGAATGTCGTGTGACAAGGACATACCCTGCAGAAAATCATGTAAGTTTCTACTTTTTGTTTTCTTTTGTGTTTCCAGTTGCTTTGTTGAGAATACCTCAGCTAACTGGCCTATCGGATGACTTTTGAATCTGGACATAAATCTTGAGTCTAGTGGCAGGGAGAGAGAGATGGCACAGTCTGTCACCCTGGCCTGGATGGTTACCCTTACGTTAATATGCAAAGATCTGTGTTCAGCTGCGGCCGCCTAAGTGCTGCTTTAAAATGACATTTTCTAAAGTCAAAGGGCATGTCCTCACTGGGAACGGAATTAAAATGTGTGCTCCCGGGCAATGAATCTGTCTGATATTTGTGTTCCAAATTTGAATGTGCAGTTGAAAAATACTACTGACTCATGTGTCGATACCATAGAATTCACTTCTAAAACAGAAAATCATATGAGACATCATTTAAAAATTTTGCAAGTGTTCTTCTTATTTTTTAAATTAAAGACATTTAAATTCTGTATCATGCATTTCATTTGGAAAACCCACAAGTTTAGTTTACATTAAACTGTAGTTTATTTTATTAAGTCCTTTTACTTCTTATGCAATGTGATTGCCAATGAGGAGCAGTAGTCTCCTGTGTAGACTTTTGGCTATTTAGTCAAGCTCCTAAGAGCTGATTTTATTTATTTAAATCCTGCTGAATATTATTGTTGAACTCTTTTATTCAAATTCACTTGCTAAATGTGAATCAGGCCATAATTACTCATTATAGAACATTCTTTTTATATCACATAAGCTTATAGTTTCTGTCAGTTGTTTATAAGCCACATAAGAAAGCCAAATTGAGAACTACATAATGACAACAACTTGCTGACATGTAGAAGTTATTCACATGTTTTTTTACATTAAGTCTTGAAGACTGTAATTTTGAAAACAAACTGCGGAAACAAAATTATTTCTTAATTGAAAATAAACCAGAGCTGACAGGTACCTAACAATCGAGTTCTAAGAAGCCATCAGAAAAACAAAAATTACATCTGCCTATGGGAAATGCTTTGGAATCCATCAAAGCAGGAGTCGTCTTTTGAGGACTTTTTTTTTTAATTACAAAGAAGAGCATATAATTACCATGATCAATAAACATTATTGATTGAAAGATACTGAAATAAAAATGTAAACAAGTCATATCCTTCTCACAAATTTTCTAAAATCTGTTTGAAGATATATATCTATATATATATATATATACACACATATACATATACATATATAAATGTATATACATACATATAAATAAATGTGTGTGTATATGTATATATGTGTGTGTGTGTGTGTGTGTGTGTGTGTGTGTGTATATGAAAGAAGAAGAATAATACAATGTAAACTATACTTTTAATAGTAATATGTCTAGGAAAAGGAGTGTAGTTATAATTCCCATGGGTTGGGTTGGTAAAGGAAAGTCTTCGTCCATAAACTGGAGTTAAAACCGAGTCTAGAAGAATGAAGTTATTAAACCAAAAGTCACCTGTCATCTTGGTGGTGACTACAGGGGCACGCCGTAGAGCCAGGGTCAGCAAACCACGGTCCATGGGCCCTACCCGGCTGCCACCTGCTTTTGTTCAGTGCCTGAGCTGAGAATTATCTTTTACATTTTTAAGTGATGGGCACAAAAGGTAGCAGCCACCGCACAGCATTTGGGGATGTGAAAATTCGAGGAGATTCACATTTCAGTTGTATAAGTAAAGTTTTATTGAAACACAGTCACATTTATTCATCTGTTTTCTATGGACAAGTTTGTGCTACAACAGAATTGGGGAGTTCTGACATAGACTGTATATCAACCTCTTATGACTTCTTGCTGCTGCTATAAATCACACTGATGCAGTTACTAGCATCTCAAATGCCACTTGTGTTACCTTTCTGTGTGAAAAGGCATTTTCAAGAGTGAAATACTTAAAATCTCATTACAGATCAACATTAACGAATACAATTTGCAGTTAAATTTAATGATTGAGAACACTAACTTTGAACCCCAATTAAATGAAACGTTACCTCTCCTTTCTCCAAAAAGAATTCCATTCTTCTCATTAGTAGTAGACTTGTGTTACACACACACACACACACACAAAGTGCTCAATTATTATATTTTGAAGTTTTTCTTTTTTTCTGTATATAAAAATCTTTTTATAGTTAGACTTATTGGGGTGACATTGGTTAGTAAAAATTACATAGGTTCCCAGTGTACAGTTCTACAGCACATTGTCTATGTGTTGCATTATATGGTCACTATCCAGTGTGAGTTCTCTTTCCATCACCATATATTTGGCTCCCCCTCTCTCCTCTCCCACCCCTCCTTTCTCACCCCTTCCCCGCTTTCAATAAGAAATTGAGGAAGTTTGTATCTCTTTGATACAAGTAACTTTATAACATCCTTGATTTTGCCTCTGGACATACAAAGCCTGAAATATTTACTACCTGCCCCTTTACAGAAAAGAAAGTCAATCCTTGCCGTAGAGTATTGGAGAACTTACTGGGGAAAAGAATCAAAATGTATTGAAAGTAACCCTGCAGACGGCAATATATCACAGACATTTTTTATTTGTTGGTTTTGTGTTTTTCTGTTCCCTTCACTAAAAGATTAGTGAATTATGTGCTATAGATTTTAAATAACTCACGTGGCCAAGAAATAGCAAAACAGTATGAGAGATTCAAATATCTATTTCATTAAAAGTTTGGAGCTGATGCCCATAACTGATTATTCTATGGGAATACTAAAATAAAAAATAAATAAAATAAAATAAAAAAAGAAACAAACAAAAAAACCCTTCTTTTTCCTCCATGCTGAGTGAGGTCTTGACGTGGATTTTGTCAGTACCAGGAAGTTCAGATCTCATTTTACATAATGACTTCATGCTGGCTTCTATGATAGTTTTAAATGTTAACTTTTATTTTATTTAAATAATGCTATGGATCAGAGCCTCTGAGGTACATTTAAGATATTCTCTGGAGAGTTAGGGCAGAAACGTGGGGATGAAAGCAGCATATCTACATGAAAGTCACATAGATACATGTGTCCCCATATGTCACATAGCTATACACTAAAGCAGTATTACCCGGAAGGATATACTCATGGTTTCATTCATTTCTCTTTACTAGTTATGTGGTTGGAATTGTGCTGTGTACAGAGGTTGGGAGGAAGACATAACAGAGGAAGGAAGACAGATTTTTAAAAATTACAACAAACTGTAATAAGTGACAGTGTATCTATTCTGTACTTACATGTTCAAAATTAGTGCACAATATAAGGTGAGGAGTTTCTATTAGCTCTGTCTTGGAGAGTTAGGAAAATCTTTACAGAGAAAATAGCCCTTCAACAGGATTTTTATAGGTAAGAGGGAACTAATCAGAAGAAAAAGACTTACATGTAAAAGGTGCAAAACCACAGAAGCACAAAAGAACTTGTGCATTCTATAAGAAAGTTCTGGAAGGCTAGCGTATTTACTACTTTTTGATGATAGGTGGTTAGGGAAGAGTAAATGAATGTGAGAGTAAAAATGCTTTTTTAATTTAGGAAAAGGTTGAAAATACTTCTGTGTACCTTTTTTCTATTATTAGGAAAATATATTATTAATATTTCTCATTGGAGGAATAAATAGTGCAAGCAGACTCAACATGGAAAGTTAACTTTATGGCTATTAAAAACCAACACTTAACGATGGCTGTTTCTAGAAAGAATCAACTTTACAATACTTCTTTATTCCAGTGATTATTATTGTAAAACATTTAAAAATTTCACATATACAACATACTTTCCAATATAGTCTTCCATTTTGAAACTCTGTGATATTTGTTAGAAGTGTCTATAGTCCCATTTTACTAGGTAAGTGAACAGAGTTTAACTGAATTACTTAACCAGCAGAGTTTCATGTAATTCAAAACAGAGATTTTTCTTCTTCATGGAGAAAACAACTATGTCTTTATTAGAAGAGAGATGGAAAGTACCCGAAGAATCCATTATTCTGTCTGAGAACTTTTTAATTCAGGTTTCCTCTCTCATTGTGGAAGTCAGAAGCGAGATTCTTATCCTGCAGGACCAAAGCTCAGCTGATTTGCCGTTGTCAACTGCACTCCTTTGCATCACCTTTAAAATCATTAACTTGTTCTTGTAAATAGTCTCGATGACTTAGGCCATCTGGACAGGGCGCATGAATTTAGATGGAATCAATTTGGCGACATGTTTTAAGTCGGTGGCGCTGTTTCCTATTTGAAGTTTCCTGCTAATGAGTCTTTCTAAACTCTGCTAAAATCACATGTGAGTTTCCATTTGTGGATGTAATTCCCCTCGATTTTGACAGCAGGGGAGAGAGAAGTCAGTAGAGCTCTGAGCTCATGACTGTAACTGAATCTGAAAAAGACTGGCTGTGTAGAGAGGAGAGTGACACTGACAAACAGCCCCAGGTGACAATGGGAGACATTTATGGCCTCAGGTTATCAGTAAATTCTACAAAGACCTTTACCATTTCAGGTCCTGGTGAGGCTGATGGCTTCATAGTCTCTGTAAATCCCTATAGCTCCACTTAATCTTCTGTTAGAAGTCATCTTCCCCATCTCCAGGAAAAATTTTTAAAAAGGAAAAGAAAATGTAAGCAAGATTGCATTCTGTGATCTGATCTGAAGGCGACAGTGAATATAGACATGAACACAAAATGATTCCAAAAGGTCCACAACTGTTCACTTGTGGCTTATTATGCAAAACAAAAATGATCAAATTATGATAAATTCACACATTTAGCTAACATATTGTTTGATTGGATCCCAAATAAGAGTCACAGTAGGAGGAACTTATGCAACTATTTCTTCTGAGTTATTGTACAGCTCAAATTTAGACACACCCCTCTTTCTCTTGTCTTATGCCTGTGAGTATGCAAATAAACTCCATCAGAACATGGATAAATTTTAGCTATATAATTTTTGGCAATTTTTGGTTTGTAGACTGATGTATCCTCAGTGCTCAGCACAGACACCAAAATATAGCAATAAACCTTAGCTAAATGATGTTTGGAAATTTTCCCGAATCCCAATGATTGTGGCAATGTCAAGTACCATAGTTCCTCATCACGATTTTCTGTCTCAGAGATCCTCCAAGTGTGGTCTGCGAGATCTCTTCAGTGGCATGAAACAGCAAAACTGGTCATTGTATTCTTCACCACTATGCGTTTGCAATTCAAAACAAAACAAAACGAAACAACCCAGTTTCACTTAAGACTGTCCTCTGTGAAGCAGTAAAATCTGTCAATGATATGAAGGCTTGACACTTGTGTGCATGTCCTCTTAACAGTCTCTGATGAAAAGTGAGTGCACCAAAAGTACTTCTGCGAAGCTAAGTATTGTGGCTATCTCAAGGAAAAGCACTTAAACAATTGTTTAAGGTACATGCTCAACATGCCCCTTTTTCCATGGAACATCATCTTACTAGAAAGAATGTTGAACTATTTTCTTTCGGACTTGGATATGTGGCAGATATTTTCTCAAAAAATGAATGAGGTGAGTCTGTTCTTTTAAGGAAAGTCACTGGCAATATTTTTTTTTTTTGCTAGTAGTGACAATATTTAATATTTCAAGTGGAAATCAGAAGTTTGGAAAACTTGTTACCATTACTGCTCCCACAAAACTGACAGTTTCCCAGTGTTTGAAGACTTTTCTGATAAGATTAGTGGTAATAATAGTAAAGGTGACTTTGTGATATTGTATCATGAAGTACATCAATATTTGGAAGATCTGCCCAAGTTGGTGAAGAAATATTTTCCAAATGACCAATACCTGATGGTATCAAATCATGCATGGGTAAAAGATCCATTGAAAGTACAAGCTTTTTCAATAAATTTTAATGTAACCAAGTATAGACAGTGATAGTTTACTGATATGGTTTCAGATTTCACATCACAAGTACGTTTTGAGATAGTACTACCTGTTGAGTTTGGGTGCAGCAGGATTTTAAGGAATGACCGATTTTAACCAGATAGCAAAAAAGAGAAAGAACCCTCCACGTCAAGGGAGGGTTTATGCAAATTCACAAAAATATGAATAAGCATAGTGTGTCTGAGGAATTATATATGGTTTTCATGTTGCTAGGACATGAAAGCAGAAGGAGGAGTGACAGAAAATGAGCCGGATCATTAAAGGTAGGCTGACCAGACATCCTATTTTTAAATGGCACAGGAAATGACACTACTTTCCCATTTCAAAGGGTACATATGGTCAGCTTACTGACACCTTGAATTTAGCCCATAGAGACTAGGCTGACCAGATGTACCCTTTGAAATGCGACGGGATCGTTGTTTTCTGTCCTGTTTAAAATGTTTTGTCTGGTCTGCCTAACAATGGTCATGCATAAAATGATAAGAATTGTATTTTATCATGTCATTAATTTGAATAAACTGGAATTGGTCCACTATTTCACCCTGGAAAGTGTAGACCAGAGATTTTGTTATGGAAATCAATTTTGGAGACTGTTGCAGTCCTTTGAGTAGAAGATTTTTAGTTCCTGGAATAAGACAGTGGTAACGAGTGTTGGAAAGTAGAAGACTATTTCAAGATCTGTTTCAGAGTTGAAATAAAAATAAATGATCTAGAGACTAAATATTGGTAATCCAAAAACCCCCAACAAATCTAGAATGGCTCCTAGCTTTCAGACTTAGTGACTAAAGGATTGCCGAGTTAGTCCCTCTCTAGCCACTAAGTCTGAAAGTTTTTAACTACAAAATCTTTGTCTTTAAGAGATATAGGGCTATTCAGGCCATCTACTTTCTTTTAAGTGAGTTTCGTAATTTATGTCTTTTAAGGATTGTTTCCATTTTATCTAAGTTGCAGGAGTTACTGACATAGAGTTGTTCATGTGTTGTCTGTTATTCGTAGAGTCTCTGAGGGTATCACTGTTTTCATTCCTGATGTTATGATTTGTGTGCTGTCCCTTTCGGGAACTCTGACTACAAATATATTAGGGAACCAAAAGTTGTCTTCTAGCTCTCACTGATGCTCTGTTTTCGTCTTTTCTCTTCTTTTCTCTTTCTCACTTACTCTCTCTTCCTTTCTTTCCTTTTTTTGTCCTTCATTCCTCCTTGCTTTGCTTTATTTCCCCCTATATAGTTCTTTTCAACTAGCTCATTTTCCATTTAGAAAAAAAATGCAACTCGTGGACACGTTCATTTCATTTTACATTAACACGTTCTTCGAGGCTGAAGCAAATCTGAGTGGTTTTCAAGGTAAAAAATAAAATATAAAAAGGGTTCTTGGAGTTATTTCTAAAAAGAACTTGTCTCTAATCCTAGTGTAAAAAAATGTATATGATCATCAGTTTTTATTATTTTGTTTCATGCATAGCAATGCTACATTTTGTGGGATTTGACATTTTCAGTGATCAAGAATGACTAGATTTTGTAAGTGGAAACACAATTACTGAAAAGAGAATGCTATAAATAGAATGATGACATGTGTTTTCAAAGACTATCAATATACTAGAGCGATGCAAAAATGATAATAAAAGTAAGATATTTCATGGCAGACTTTGGGGATCAAGTTAAGACTGTAGCTTGCGCGTTATCTCGGGGTAAACACTGTGGCCGCCAGTGCTGCCAGTGAGTATTCTTGGGGCCAATGGGACATGGGTTAGTTATTATTGTTACATCTTTAAATTTTACTTCTATTTTCTTCTGCAATATGTACTTTTCTGTCATCTAGTGTAATTTCCATCTCATGCATTGTGTAATAGCCTTCATCATTAGGTATTTGATGTGGATCAATTTTATATCTTTCATGTCTCTCCCTAAGTTTTGGGCATGTGTAAATACAATTCTAAATTTCAGTTGAATTGTTTGGAAACCAATTGATTCTTTTGGGACTTGCGGTTTACATTTTGAGAGGTGGGGCAGAAGTGTTGTTTAATCTAGAGCTAATGATTTTATACTAGTAAGTCCAGCCCTGCTGCTCAGGGACCTGTAAATCATGAAGCTGGTTGGAGCAGGCATGGTTTCTGACCTGGTTTTTCCCCGGGCCTTGGGTCATTCCCTCATGTGCATTGCTGATCAGTGTACTTGTCTGAATACTCAAGGGGACCCCTCTGCAGACTCCTGGGGTTCATGCTCTGTGTAGTTCTTTCCTTTCTGGTCTCCTGTCTTGTAAACCCCAATTCCCTTTCATCAGTGCCTCCTCAAGGCATTAATATGAGGCAGTCCTGGGCCTCGCTTTATTTCCTGCCTTTTGGGTATCGCTGCCCTTTATGGCTGGGTGGTTAGTGTTTTGAAAAGCATTATTTCATGTATTCTGTTTGGTTTATTTGATTGTTTTCAATCAAGAGGAGGCAGAGCTGATCCCTCTTAGTTTACATTGGCTGTAACTTTAAAAGAAAAGCTTTAAAGTTCTGCTTACGTTTTTTGACAGTATCCATCCTCCTTGATTATGTTTGTCTAGGGAGAGGCAAAAGGGTGGATTTAGTCTTCCAAGTGCACATGTTTACACCTTTGATAAATACTGTCAAACCACCCAGTAAATGATGGGCGGCACTATTTTGCGCTACCACTAAAAATGTATGAGAATGCCAATTCTCCAAAACCCTTACCAATCAAATATTTTTAGTCTCACTTTTATGTTGTTATTTTTTTTCTGCCAAATTATTGAAGGGAAAATAATATTTTTTTGTTTTCTTACTATAATTTCCATTTGCACAGTTGGTGAAGTTGAATACATATCAAAATATATTTAGTGAATTTTCTCATTTCTGCTTCTGTGAATTGTCATATAGCTACTTTGCCCATGATTCTAATTCGGTGTTTGATTTTTTAAAATCAAAGTGGAGTTCTAAGTGAATACGAAGTTCAAAGTGAATACCAAACCTTTACTTCTATAAATGTTGCAGATCATATCTTACTGACTGCTGTTTGTCTACACTGTTTTGTAAATTCTCTTCTTAGTTCTAAAGAATTTAATTTTTCTATTGCAAACTCTGAGTAGACAATCATATAAACCATAATGTATAATCATTGTTCTTTTAAAAATTTATTTATTTATTTTTAAATTCATTTTTATTGTTAGACTTATTGGGGTGACATCTGTTAGCAAGGATTACATAGGTTTCAGGCGTACAATCCTACAGTGCATTGTCAACTTGTTGTACAATAAGTTCACCACCCAATGTGACCTCTCCTGTTACTTATTTGTGCTGCATAATTACATTTTCGAAGAATTCTGGATCAATGTTGAATAACAGCTATGAAACCAGGCATTTTAATGTATTTTTTCCTCAGCTTTGCTTGTCTTGTCTTCAGTGTTTCACTATCAAGTAGGATGTTCTTGCTTCATTTTTGATAGGTAATAATTAAGTTGAAAACATATCCTTCTACTTCTAGGCTTCCAATAGCTTTTAATTGTTTTTCTCTTAGAAATTGGTTTTGTTTTCTATTTCATTGTTTTTTTTTCATCATCAATTCAGATGATTGTATGATTTTTTTTTCTTTAATGTATCAATTACATTTTTTGCTACCATTAAACCACCATTGTAATATTAAGATGGTCCCTGCTTGGCCATAACATATTAAGATTTTTTCTAAGATTATTTTGTGAATAGTTAGGATTTTGGCATTGATCTCATGCATGAGGTTAGCCTATATGTTTTTATTTTACAATAAAATAATATTTATCAAATATTCTAATTTTTCCCAATTTTATTGCTTTGTTTTTATGTATTATTTTATTTATTTCTAATTATTTTTTGTTTTCTTGTCTCTTAAAAATTTGAAATTAATATATTTTCTATTTTTCTTGTTTTCAATAAATACACTTAGGCTATACATATTGCATTTGGAACCATTTAATTTCTAGACTAAGACTGTAAGATGCAATGGTCTCGTGGTTTCTTCTTTCTGAATGTTCTATATTTCATTTTTGATTTCTTCTGAAAGCAAGTTAATTAAACCAATTTAAAAGTAAAATAACCTCTATGTTTTCAGCTTTTGTATTTTATTGAGTATGTCTTTGTGACTTAGTACATGATAAATACTGTAAGCGTTTTCTGAGAATTTGGGGGAATTTTTAACTTATGATAGGCTCCCATAGTAGAATTTATTTAAAAAGAAATATAATGTTACAAGATTTGACAGAGTAGCCCGCAGCAGACCAACACACCTGCCGAGAACAAATAGAACACCTGGAGAAAATTCAAGGTTTAGTTTGAAGTTTGCAAAGTAGTTTCAAAGGCAACCCGAATTTGAAGGACCAGATCCTAGAGAGAAGGGGAGGTCATTGAGGTAAGCCCAACCTTTTATCTGCTGCTTTTCCTCTTGGTCTATTTGCTGGTTCTTGATGCCAAGAAAGAAACAGAGAAGCCAGTATAATCTTTGTCAATTGCATAGAATGGAGGTACAGAGATTGGATTTCTGGGTATTCAAAGGCATTATAACATGAGAAGCTAAGTTCCCAGAGGGAAAGAAGGCTGCATGCATGAGCTCAATACTTGGCAACAATTTTCTTCTCAAGGTGTTTTCTCACTAAGCTACATGGGGCAAGATAGGGGGGAAAAAAGAGTAGAGAACAGCTGAAAAGCAAAGTGCGGTTTTCCACAGTTTCATGTACCAGAAGCCCAAAATTAGAGTTTAGGATCTTTCATCGGGTAACATCACGAAGAGACAATACAAACTCTCCGTTGGAATCCATGAAGAATTAAACTCTAGAAATGTAGGCCAAATAGGAGATTACAGGGAGTTCAGCATAGGTGTGGGCCACTTCAGTCTAGAATTGGATGCAGGTGGTCTGCCCTTTGCAGGTTGGATAGGAGACAGAGTAAATCTTTCCTGGAGGACGATAACCTCAGGCAGAGCTTCCACAATATTTCATAGGCAGTGTCTAGCAGTCAGTAAGAAGTTAAGCAACATAACAAAAATTCATTTCAAGAAAAGAATACGGACAATGGAAGGTCTGCTGGGAGTCTAACTATGAGGTGTGATGAAAAACTACAGGGAATGTTTAAATTTAAAAAATTTGTTACAGTCAAAGACACATGAACCCCCCTCAAAATCCTCGCCCTCCCTTCGAACACACTCATCCCAATGTCCTTGCCACTTTCTGAAGCGGTTCTGGAAGTCCTCTGTTGTGACTGTCATTAGCTGCACTGTCGTGGTCGCCTCGATGTCCTGAATCGATTCAGGTCACACCTGGCTTCTGGTATGGCGATTTCTGTCACATAAAATCATGACAGCTTGTCCTCATCCACCTTCTTCACTGGATCCGGCACCGTGCGACTTCTGGCTCTTCCCCAAAGTCAAAATGACCATGAAAGGGGAATGTTTTGAATCAATTCAGGACATTGAGGCGGCCACAACAGTGCAGCTGAAGACCCTCAGGACAGAGGACTTCCAGAACTGCCTCAGAAAGTGAGGAGAACTACAGGGGAGTTGTGGTCAAAGCGAGGAGAAGCAATGTGTCTTTACTGTAATACATTTTTTCTTTTAATTTAAACATTTCACTGTATTTTTTGATCACACCTCATATTCAGTTGTCGGACTTTGACTTTAAAATCATTGTGACCAATATCTTCAAGGAAATAGATGGTAAGAGAGTAGCTTTGAGTTTTTCCAAAGGAATGGAAGACTTTAAACTACAATCTAAGAATTGTGATGAACCCAAAGCAGAATAATTTTAAAAGAAAGTCACACATAGACGCATCACAGTGAAACTGCACAAAGCTAATGTTAAAAACACCTAGGAAACTAACCTTAAAAACACCTAGAAAAATACACTCACCATTTCAAAACAGCAGCAATTAAACACGAAACTGCAAAGCACTGTCTTAATTTTTTTTTTAAAGCTAAATAATTGAAGGGCTAAACCAGGCTAATTAATTGGGAGACTTTATATTGTAATTACATCAAGTCTCCACAAATTTATCTATGGGTTTAGTGGAATCCCAGTAAAAATATGAACTACTTTGTGTGTGTGTCTGTGCATATGTGATTTGAGAGCTCATTCTAAAATTGTGAAGGACTAGAATAACCAGAATGATCTTGAAGAACAAAAACAAAGCCAGATATCAAGACTTATTTTACTTATTTATTTATTTATTTATTTATTTATTTATTATGATTATTTTTACTGTTAGACTTACTGGGGTGACCTTGGTTAACAAGAGTTACATAGGTCCCAGGTGTACCATTCTACAGTGCTTTGTCTACGTGTTGTGTTGTGTGCTCCCCACCCAGTGTGAATTCTCTTTCCGTCACTGTCTATTTGACTCCCCCTCCCTCCTCTCCCACCCTCCCGCCTTGCCCTCAGGTCACCACTAAACTATTGACTGTGTCCATGAGTTTGTGTCTCTTTGTTTAAAGGTATAATTATGGAGACACTGTTAATTGTGCCATGTAAACAGAGTTACATGATCAAGTCTTCACCAGGACTCAGTGAGGGAAAGAACTGCACTTGTAATAAACAGTGCTGGATTTAATTGAACATCCAAATTAAATGTTGATCTTTCTCTTCTACTACATAAAAAAATTTAATTCCAGGTGAATTGTGACCTTTTAAATATCGAAAGTACAACATAAACCTCAGGGAAAGTAAAGTTTTAATCTTGGAATATGACAAAGATATAAATAAGAACAAAGGAACGGTATTCATAAAGAAAATAAATAATAAATTGGACTACATTAACATTAAAAATATATTTTTTCAGAAGACATTGCAATGGTAAAATTAAAACTCATCTCAGAGGATGTAAGAATTAGAACTGACCCGGTAAAATAAATAAGACATGTAGTCTGTAATAAACTGAGAAGTAACCCCCCACCAAAAAAAAAATAACCTTATCAAATTCCTGGAACTTATGACTGTTACCTTCTATGGCCAAAGATGTGATTAAGTACGTATCTTGAGAGGCGAAGCTGATCTTGGGTTATCCAGGTGGGCCCTAGATGCAATTACATGTATCTTTTTAAGAGAGGGGCACCAGGAGCTCTGAGAGAGGTACACAGAACAAGATGAGACCATACGGAGGAGAAGGCAGAGAGTAGAGTGATGGAGCCCAAAATGCCTCTGGCCAGGAATGGAATCTCTCCCGGAGCCTCGGTGGGAAGCGTAGCCCTGTAGACACCTTGATTTCAGATTTCTGGCTCACAGGAGAAATTTCTGTTGTTTTAACTTTGTGGCAATTTTTTTGTTTTATAACAGTTCCAGGACATAAGACATAGACTACAGCTCATAATACAATAAAAGTATTTTCATGTGTGCAAGGGTTTAGAAAAAGGTTCCTGTAGCGGGTGTTAAGTATGACAAACCACCAAGAGGGAAATAAAGGCCAAGAGTTCAAGTATGCTAACATTGTGGTGTAGAAGCATTGGAAATACATTTTGAAGTTGCATATATGAAATTAAATAGAAATAATCATTAATACCTAGATGTCATAGATAAAATAGAGATAGCTAGAAAATTCATGACTGAAGGCAGAAACCCTCTTGGAGTTTTAGATTTAAAATATTAATGATTTGATAACACAAAAGAATGCATCTATAAACCCAGATTATATTAATAAGTACTAAGACATAAATTTGGAATGGTTGAGAAGCGAAAATACTTCCTAAACTGGAAAATATTAGACAAATGTTAATATAGAGGAAGGTGATACATCAATTGAGCTGGTTGAGAGTTTGGGAGAGAAAAAAAAGGATTACATTCTAAAACTGTTCTTTGACAGCTGCATCTCTTAAGAGTTTCTTAACAGAGTATGGGACATACAACATTCCCTCTTTCACTGTGGATATTGACACTGGACGATATGTTATTCGAGGGTCTGAGATGTTTGGCAGGAATAAAATAAAAGAAAACCAAAAGCTAGCATCCCCCAAGGGTATTTATAAATAGACTCTCTTTATTAAGGCAAAACTACACTCCTACGAGCATTGGTTTTGGAAGTCTTGTAATAAATGTAGCAGTAGCATTCGAGGTAAATCGCAATTTTTCTTCCCAACTTTATTAATAAAGCGGGTTAGAAGAAGAAACAGCTAGGTCAATTAGCTTTGCCTCTTCTTAGTCTAGCTCCTTTGTCAGACAATGAACTATCTCCAGATTTTTTAACCAGTGAGCTTCCTTTGAGGTCCATGACGAGTAAAACGTGCTAAGTCACAAAATTCACACCACCCTCTCCTGAAATCATCAATATGCAGTCCCGGTAGTGCTTTCTAGTCAGGGAATAGCAACAGAAGGGAGGGAGTGCCCCTTTTTAGGCTGCTGTTTGACAGAGCAATTACTGCATTTCACATAAATGACTAGAAGGAGAGACAGTGACTAGACTTTGCAGAAATTTTTTCTGTCACAAAGGTAAAGTTCCTCTGAGAAATGCTTTAAAATTCAGCAACTTGTGCATGTGAATGTTTATACATTGTGACTTTTTAGACTTTTGAATTTCAGAATGCATAGATGATGGCATTTCTTTTCCTCCTTTGAAAATGCATGACAAATAATAGTATGCTAGATTCAAATGAGGAGTCGGAGGTTTGAATTTTGCTTCAGCAATTTACTAAACATGTGATTAGGCAAATAAATGAATTTAAGCCACCTAGATTACCCCTAACTCCTTTCATGAGACAAAGTCAACCTGTCTTTTAAGATTTAAATAAAATTGAGTTCCTTATTTTTTTATATTACCCCCCTACCATATACATGGTTTGCAAAAATTTTCTCCCATTCCGTAGGTTGCCTTATACATCCAACTCAACAGTAAAAGAGAAATAATCTGATTAAAAAATTAGCAAAGGACCTGAATGAAAATTTTTCCAAAGAAGACGTACAAATGGCCAACAGGTTTATGAAAGATGCTTAGCGTCACTAATCATAAGGAGAGTGCACATCAAAACCACAACGAGACATTACTGCACACCTGTTAGAATGGCTGTAACCAACAAGGCAGTAAATAATAGATGCTGACAAGGGTGTGACAAAAAGGGAACCCTTGTGCACTGTTGGTAGGAATGTAAATTGGCACAGGTACTATGGAAAACAGCGTGGAGGTTCCTCAAAAAAAAATAGATGTAAACATACAGAACAATAAGTCTAACAAAATCTGAGTCCGTATGATTATTACATTGGAATACTAAATTTGACTCTGGAAGCCAATAAAATATCTACTCCTCATTATTTTATCAAAAGAAACATTAGATTTTGATCCTATTCAACTCTTTTCTGTGCTGCATTTCCAAATTAGTGTATTATATTTGTATTCTTTCAAGGGCTGTCATATAATGAGTGACATCGTAATATTTTATAGAATGTGCAGAAACTTCTTTTTAAAGACCATTTCTTAGCTTTTCTATATGGCCTGTATTGGTCAATGTCACTTAGTAAGACATTTTTTTCAGAGTTTAAATTAATGATATTAAGGCACAAAAATTTGGGGTGATTAAATTGTTGCTAAGCTAAAATTTAAAATAGCTAGTGCAGATGGATAGCATCTTAGGCAAGGTCAACAAACCACCAGGCAAAGGCCAAATCCAACCTGCTGCCTGTTTTTGTATAGCCCGTGAACTAAGAATAATTTTTCTGTTTTAAAATGTTTGGAAAAAAAATCAAAAGAATAATATTGAATGACATATGGAAAATTATAGGAAATTAAAATTTCAGTGTCAATAATTAAGTTTTATTCAAACACGGCCACGCTCACATGTTTACATAGTGTCATGGTTTGTTTTCATGCTATGTATGGTTAGAGAGCTAAATCCTTGCAGCAGAGATTATATGACCCAGAAACCTAAAACTTTATAGAAATAGTTTGTCCATCCTGCCTTAGTCTGTTAGTTGTGATTATCAACTGGCTTTGGTGGGTTTTTGACAGAACTTGGGTATCCTCTGGAGGATTTTTAAAGAGCAGTTGAGCAGGAAGCATGTGCTATGAAAATCCAAGAATCTGACTTCCAGTCTCGTCCTGCAGCAGGCCTACGTCACTTCTGCACTGAATTGGGTCACAGATACAACTAAGAGTGGGCTGAATTTTCTGAAAGCCACAGCTAGGATTCCTACAATCCTTGGGCCCGAGAAAGCACTTACCCAAGACTCAGAGGTTTTCTGACAATAACTGACAGCATTAGCACTTGGCCACATTAATATTACAAAACTCCTATGTGATCATTTTAGCGGCTTTATTGAAACATAATTAATTCATACACCTTACCTTCACACAGTTAAAGTATACAGTTCCGTGGGTTTTAGTGTGTTCAGATCTGTGCAAGCATCACCACTGTAAAGTTTAGGACATCTTCATCACTTCAAAAAGAATCGCCATGCCTTTAATGATCACAACCTCGTCCCTCCTCCTGGCCAAAGCAACCACTAAGCTGCATTTTATCTCTAGAGATTTCCAGGTTCTGGACATTCCATTTGATTAAAATACTAGAACATTTGGTCTTCGGTTACCGGCTTTTTTCATTTATTGTAATGTTATTAAAGTTCATCCACGTTATAGCATGTATCAGTAGGTTTATCCTTTTGATGGCTGACTAATGTTTCATTATGTGAATACACAGGTATGCCTGATTTTACCGTGCTTAGCTTTATTGTGCTTCATAGATATTGATTATTTCTTACCAATTGAAGGTTTGTGGCAAACCTGTGTTGACCAAGTCTATCGGTCCGACAAAATTGGCTCACTTCATTTTTCTGGGTCACATTTTGGTTAAGTCTCACAACATTTTAAACTTTTTCATTATTATTATATTTGTTATGGTGATCTGTCATCAGTGATTTTTGATGGCACTATTGTAATTGTTTTGGGGCGTGACAAACGGCATCCCTAAAACACTGATCTTAATTGATAAATGTGGGGTGTGTTCTGACTGCTCCACTGACGTGCTGTTTCCTTGTCTCTCTTTGCCTCCTTGGGCCTCCCAATTTCCTGAGATACAGCAATATTGAAATGAAGCCAGTTAACTCCACGTGTCTCACTTTAAATACAAAGTTAGACGTGATGAAGCTTAGTAAGGAAGGCATGTCAAAACTGAGATAGGCCAAAAAATGGAGCTTTTGCTTCAAACAGCCAAATTGTGAATGCAAATGAAACGTTCTTGAAGAAAATTAAAAGTGCTACTCCAGTGACCACATGAATAGTATGAAAGCAAAACAGCCTCATCACTGACATGGAAAAAGTTGTAGTGATCTAACAGAAGATCAGACCAGCTGCAACATTTCCATAAGCCAGAGCCTAATCCAGAGCAGGTTCTTAACACCCTTCAATTCTATGAAGGCTGAGAGAGGTGAGGAAGCTGCACGGGAAAAGTTTGACCTAGCAGAGGTCGGATCATTAGGTTTAAGAGTAGAAGCCATTTCCCTAACATAAAACACTAAACAACAGATTTTCAATGTAGACCTAACAGCTGTATGTTGAAAGATTCCATTTAGGACTTTCACAGCTGGAGAGCAGAAGTCAATGCTTGGCTTCAAACCTTTAAAGGACAGGCTGACTCTCTTGTTAGGGGCTCATGAAGCTGGTGAGTTTAAGTTGAAACCAATGTTCATTTACCATACTGAAAATCCTAGGACCCTTAAGAATTATGCTAAGTCTACTGTGCCTGTGCTCTGTAAATGGAACAATAAAGCCAGATGACGGCACATATGTTTACATCATTATGGATTACTAAATAATTTAAGCTGACTGTTGATATTTTGAAAGAAATTCTTTTCTTCTGAGCCATAGGTCTCAACAGCTATGGTCACCCAAGAGCTCTGATGGGCATGTACAATATCAATGTTGTTGTCATGCCTGCTAACACCACCTCCATCCTGTAGCCCATGGATCAAGGAGGAATTTTGACTTTCAATTTTTATTATTTAAGCAATACATTTCCTAAGCCCATAGGTGCCATATATAGTAATTTCTCAGATGGATCTGGGCAAAGTAAATTAAAAACCTGGAAAGGACTGACCATTCTAGATGCCATTAATAACATGCAAGATTCATGGGAAGAAATCAAAATATCCACATTAACAGAAGTTTGGAAGAAGTCCATTTCAGCTTTTATGGATGACTTTGAGGGCTTCAAGACTTCAGCAGATGTGGCAGAAACAGCAAAAAAACTAGAATTAGAAGTGGAGCCTAAGTTGAGACTGAAGTGCTGCAATCTCATGATAAAGCTTCAATGGGTGTAGACTGGCTTTCTGTGGATGAGCAAAGACAGTGGTTCCTTGAGATGGAATCTACCCCTGGTGGACATGCTGTGAAGGTTGTTAAAATCACAACATAGAATTTAGAATATTGCATCAATTTAGTTGATAAAACAGAAATAACGTTTGTTAGGATTGACTCCAATTTTGAGAGAAGTTCTACTTTGGGCAAAATGTTATCAAACAGCATTGCAAGCTACAGAGAAAACCTTCATGAAAGGAAGAGTCAATGTCTGTGCAAAACTTTACTATTGCTGGTTTCTGTTTGTTTATTTGTTTAGTGGTTGACTGTCTTATTTTAAAGTAAAATCTATCCAACCCCAGCCCCAGCACAGTATTCAGCCTCTGATATTGTTGCTCGGAGAGTCACAGCTTTGGGTATATATAGTCCCAGAGGTGCTGAGATATTAGTGGTTTGTGAAGACCTCTTACCTTCTTTCCTTGACCACAGCTTTTAAACTCCAATAATTGTAGATGATTACTCTCTTGTTTTCAACAATTCCCCGGGGCATAAATTGTTCTGTAAACTAACACAATAAAATTTTGGCTCCTTTGAAGAAATCGTTTCTAATATCAGTATTTTATTTTATTTTATTGTTAGACTTACTGGGGTGACATTGATTAATAAAAATTACATAGGTTCCAGGTGTGCAATTCTACAGTGCATCGTCTGTGTGTTGCATTATTTTTGTTCTCACCTCAGCAAGGCTTTTCTTAGCTCTCTTACTCTTAGTTTTCATCTTCACCGTAGTTGACTAACTCTTTAGCCCGATCTTAAATCTCCTCTCCAATTGCCTTTCAGTCCTCTCATTGGACCAGCACTCAACTGGGATGCACAGCAGCCTAGTGTGCTCTTACCTGGCCTCTCGGGACATGAAAGCACCATCACTGTCAGTGGGAGCAAGAGTAATCCAGGTTCGCTCTTCTCAGAAGTGCTGTGTGTCCAAGGTGGAGCCTCTGTTCTATGAGTCAGGGCTGGTAGAAGGAGGAAGTCCCTTTCTCAACTGCACTTGCCTATGACTTAGCCTCAGCAACAGGTAGCTAAAGAGATAGAATTTAAAATGCTGACACACTGTTTTTCATAGGAAAAACCCCCCCTCCATTGGGGTGCTGCTGGGAGAAGGAGCTCTGTGTGATTGGTTGCAACACTCTGGACTGGAGTCTCTGCTTTCTTGACCTGGGAGGTGGAAAAGGGAGGTAGTAATCTTGGTTAAAATAGATGTTTATTTTCCATTTCCCCTTAGGACCATTTCCAGAGGCTTTATGTGGTTAATTTTTTTCTTAAATAGTTTTCATCAGTTTCATGATGGGCAACTTATTCTATGTGATGTTGATCAGAATTGATTCATGATTGAGTAATAGTTCCTCTTTATAAAAAGAATGATTTAATATCCCGGGACCTTAGATTCCACCACTATAAAATGAAGAAGTTGGCGTAAAGTAAGGCTTTTTTCAACTCCAAATTTCTATATTATTTTCTATTTGAATAGTGCAACAAAATACATAAAGTTAAATGACTCAGCGTATGCCACAAATTCAATGAAGGAAAAAATGGTGAAAACAGTTTTTGATTTATGTCAAACAATATAAAATAACTAGCTATGCATAAGTAATCCAGATTTTGAATAACAGATTACAGAAAAATTGCCTATTGATTCCTCTAACCAAGCTCTTTTATCATGGGAGTAGTAACACTCCATGGTTAATCAATTGTTGAAAGAAAGAAAAAAAATGCTCTATAGGGTATTTCCTGGTGATTTTATTTTTTATTAAGTAAGTAGTGCTGATTTTGGCTTTCTAAAATGTATTGACTTTTCCTAGGTATTAACAATCAGCAACAGTGTTTTTATTAAACAGAATTTAAATTATTTTATCCTCTATGATAGTTTATAGGTTCACCCTCTTGTGGTGGCTATCAAAGCCTTCTATAGCTTCTTTAACAAAGAAGGATAATGAAAAATTTACCTTAATAATTAAAATATGTCTCAGACTGGGTAGCAGTATTTCCTCAAATAGTTTATTTTATAAAATTTAACCTTGGAATGGAATTTCAAAGACAAACGTAAAGCTTATATATTATGCTATTTGTAATGTAAAGGCATTATCTACAGTTGACATTGTGAGCCAGTAGATCAGCGGTTCTCAACCTGTGGGGGTCGAACGCCCCTTTCACAGTGGTCGCCTAAGACCATCAGAAAACACATTCAGATATTTACATGATGATTCATAACAGTAGTAACATTACAGTTATGAAGTAGCAACGAAAATAATGTTGTGGGGGTCACCACAACACGAGGAGCTGTATCAAATGTCACGGCATGAGGAAGGTTGAGAACCACTGCGCTAGATAGAAGCCTAAAAAAATTATTTTGCTTACCAGTTCTACAATGCTAGAATGGTAAGATGCATACTTATGCTTTCCAGAGCTGAGGATGTACCCTATATTTTGTCTGTTATCTTCAAACAGGAAGAATATTCTTTCTAGTAGGAAGAGATGCAGTATTGGGTTTGAACATGGTTTTAGATGTGTATAAACATGTTTTGTATCTTAAATTTGCAAAATATAAATAATTTGTATCATCTATAGCAAGGAAGACTTCTAGTTTCGGCCCCACCATGTGAAGAGCTTAGAAGTTATCACGCTTGTCCTTACAGTAAGAAGCTGGACCAAGACTTTTTCTGCACACATCATAGAGCTGAGTCAGCAGGGAGAACCACAAGCCCCAAATCTGGAGAGGCAGGTAACTGCCGAGAGTCAGAGCCAAGATCTGATTACCTGGAACAGGAGCCACTAGAGCCATCAACTTGTAGGATCACTTAAATAGTAATTATGATACATTGCTGAAAGATGAACTTAGACTATCATGAGAGAGAAACTTCTGGGCATGGCAGTCTTACCTCCAGGAATTTTACCAGGTTTCCACAGTAAAGACATGAGAAAGGTTACCTATTGGCTGTGGCAGAGAGAGGGGAAGAAGACTCTGATGAAATACATCGGACTTTCTTCATAATGAAGGACTACACTTCAGGGGAAATAGCTTTACCAGTGTGTTATCTCAAAGATATGAGAGAAAAGATGTTCTCTTCACTTCAGCTCCCTCTAGTCTTCCTTACTTAATCAGTAGGGAAATAAAAGCTATACAAGAAGAAACACTTGTGAAGGTCAGAGCCAGAGACACTGGCCCACACTAAGGCTGAGATTTAATTAGAGGAATACAGAATAGTTTTTTTCTCTCCCTCCTCTTATCACATCACCAGCAGGGCTTGACCATAATAATGGGGGATTTCAAATGAAAGAGCTGTAAGACATAGACTCTCTCTAAGGAGGAGTGAATTTTAAAAATCCGAAGACAAGAGGAGAGACGAAAAATAATAGGAACACACTAGAGGATTTGAAGTCTCTGGCACTTACAGGTACAGATAACATTTAAGAAAGATCAACTCCTAGCTAGATTAACATACATCATCACATTAGATGCCTATTTACTTCAGTTCCTATTACCTAACACAACATGTCTGGCTTTCAAGTAAAAATTACAAGACACATAAAAGGCTGAGGAAAAACAATCATATCAGAAAAGGCAAAACAAACATCAGAAGATGCAGATATGATACCGATGTTGCAAATAGGAGACAGAACATTTAAAATAACACTAGGGATTTCAGTGAAAAAAGTAGACAACATGCAAGAAGAGATAGGTAATGTAAGCAGAGATACAGAAATTTTAATAAAAAATTAAAAATAAATGGTAGAATTGAAATCATCAAAGAGATGAAGAATACCTTTGATTGCCTCAAAGCAAACCCAGTGCTCATGAGGAAAGAATCAGTGTGCATGAGGGTAGATACATAGAAATTTCCAAAATTGAAAACCAAAGAGAAAAAACCCAGAATATCCAAGAACTGTGAGATAATTATCTCATCTTGTAGCATCTAAAACTAAGGAAGCTCTCAAAAATTGTAAAATACAGGTAATTGGTATACCTGAAGACGAAGAAAGAAAGAATGGGGTAGAAAACAAGTATTTTAAGTAATCATGGCTGAGAATAAATGACAAACACCAAACGACAGATTCAGAAAGTTCAGAGAACACCAAGCAGGAGATAGACCAAAAATTACTGCCCATAAACTTCAGAAAACCAAAGACAAACAAAAATATCTTAGAAGGAACTAAAGAAAACAAACTTACCTATACAGAAACAAAGATAAGAATTCCAGTGGCCTACTCCTCTGATACCATGCCAGCAAGAAGAGAGTGAAGTGAAATATTAGAAGAGTTGAAAGAAAAAAATCCATTAACTTAGAAATCTATATCCAGCACAAATTTCCTTCAAAACTGAAGGAGAAATAGAGACTTTCTCAAACAAACAAAAACTAAGGAAATCATTGCCAGTAGCCCTGCTCTGTAAGCAATAGTAAGAGATTCTTTTCAGGCATGAGAGAACGGATATAGGTCACTAATTGAATACTTGTGTGTACATAAAAAAGAAAGAAAGAAAATGGAAGAATAATTGAAGGTGATATAAAAATGTAATCAAAGTAAAAGATACAAGGGTGGGCTGATAAATTTTGCCTTTACTTAAATAGAAAATGAACTGTATCAAACATTAAATATAAATAAACGATACTGATTTTCCACAATATATTTCAGAAAATAGAAGCAGAGGGAATATTTCCTAACTCATTCTATGGGAATCACCATTATCCCAATACTAAATCCAGAAAAAGATATTACAAGAAAGGGAGATCTGCAGATGGAAGATAAGCATGTGAAAAAAATAACACTTCACATTATTTCTTCCAAAAGCATTGCAAATTAAAATAATGAGATACCATTTCAAGCCTATTATGATGGTTAAAAATCCAATGACTGACGTTAACTGCTGGTGAGGATACTGAGCAAAAACTTTCATTTCTGGTGAGAACCTAAAATGATACATTTGAAAGAAAATTTGGCGGTTTCTTCCCAAACTAAACATAATCTTACCATATGATCCAGCAATAGTACTCTTAGGTATTTACCAAATTGATTCAAAAACTCATGTCTGCAAAAAAATACGCACACAAATGCTTATAGTTGCTTCGTGTGTAATCACCAAGCGCTAGGAGCAACAGAGAAATCCTTCAATAGGTGAAGGTACTACAAACTGTGATACTCCATCGAAGTCTTTTTCAGTGATAAAAAGAAATAGGCCATCAGAACATGAAAAAAAAAAGGATAACTGTTAAATGCATATTGCTAAGTGAAAGGAGCCAATACACAAAAGCTCCTTAGTGTATAATTACAATTTTTGACGTTCTAGGAAATCCAAAACTATGGAGATGCTAGACAAGTCCTTGGTTGCTAGTGGTTTGGAGGTGCTGATTAAATGAAGCACAAAGGATATATTTTAGGGCAGTACAACTGTTTTTGTATGGTACTGTACTGGTGAATATAAGGCATTAAGCATTTGTCAAAACTGATCCATTTTTACAGCACAAAGAATAATTCTTAATATATGGATTTCAGGATAGGATGCAGAAGGTGGCGAAGTAATCCAAACGTGTTGTGAATGTATTTTAAAACCTCCCTGAGGGGTGAGGGAAGAAGTTGCTGACCGAAGTAACTCTGGAAGCAAGTGGGATCTGTGAGACTTAAGGGCAAAGGGAACTGCACGTGTAACTGCATCCTACTTGATAAAGACATTTCCCCACCAGGATACAGGTTATAATTCTGATGCTGCCCACATGCATACCTGAATTCAACAACTCAGTAAATGCATGCGTGATGGTGGGAGGTTTCTCACTGTTGGAGTGGAAATTGATCAATAAGGAAAGGAGGAGTCTAAAATGATCCAAATAGTAATGGATTGGAGTTGGAGACATCTGTATGATGATGGAGACATCGGAAGCTTAATACACATGCAGATGAATAGATATATAAACATTTCTAGGCATGTGTATTATCTATAAAGTGATTAGCATACATGTATGTATTTCCTTGCTGTGTCAGCTATGACAGCCTGTCACCAACAGCAGTCCAGTAGCAATGAGCATACACAGAGTTTGGTTTCTGGGATGATTCCTCAATAACAAGAGAAAGACTTCTTAAAGAAATGGCTGATTAGATGACTGGGGCAGAAAATGTGTCAAAGATTATGGATCATCTTGTAGCACGTAAAACTAAAGAAGTTCCAAGAAAACAAAAAGAAAGAAAGAAGAAAAAGAAAACAACAATGATGGGGTGAAAGAGAACCCAATGGGTAAACCTTGAAGATTCTGAGGAATCCAAACGTATTGTAAATGTAAACAGCTCAAAGTATAAAATGAAATACCATGAATTCATATGGTATAAATGTATGATTCCATAAATAAATCAATGTGGAGAACAGACAAATCTCCCATGCAAAAGTATCCCAAGTTATTTATGTAGAGAGTCCACCTCTAAGTAAGTATAGTGTAGGTGCTCCCTCCTTAAATGTCGGTTCCACATAGGGACTTTCTTAGAAACAGTATAGTATGGAAAGAGAGAGAGAGAAAAAAAAAGGTAAATGACAGTAGAGAAACCTGAGAAACATTGTATGAAGCCAGGTGACCCAGTTCACATCAGTAGTGCTAAGTCACACTGATAGTGTGTATCCTTGGTTTGATTTGATGAGCATGGCACTTTACTGCTGTGGTCTTCCAACCAAAAAACACACAGCCTCCGTCTAATAAAAATAGTAAGAAGTACCAGGCAACTCTACAAAATATCTAATCAGTACTCCTCAAAACGGTCAAGGTCAGCAAAAAAAGTAAGGAAAAGAAGAAAAAAGGAAGGAAGGAAGGAAGGAACAAAGGAAAAATCTGAGACACTGTCACAGGCCAGGGGGACCTTAAGGAGACATGAGAACTAATTATAATGTAGAATATCCTGGGTGGGATCCTCGACCAGAAAAAGAGAGTAGGTGAAAACTAAGGGAATCTCAATGCAGATTCGACATTAATTGATTAAAAAATGTTCCATATTGATTCATCAGTTATAATAAATGTATCATTCTCATGCAAGATGTTAGTAAAACAACTAAGTGACAGGAGACTTACGAACAGCATAGGTTAAAGATTCAATGAGAGTTCATGACAGTGCAATTGACAGGGAATTTGGCCATTCTTGTGGCGTGTAAGATGGTAAGGTAATAGCTGGAATTATGAAGGATAGTATTACACCAGGACATACCAGATTTGCAGCAATGTCAAAAAGTTTCTAAAACACTTGTAACATATCCCTATGTAAATGCAGCAGAAACAAGGCTTAGTATTACTTGTGATTTGACAATGCTTCCGTGTAATTTAGTGTATCAGATAAGCCTGATTACTTTAATATCTCCTCTTTTGTGTAAGTGAGGAGAACAGATCCTTTGAGATGATCCAGCCCCCTCCCTTGCCCCCAAAAATCCAAAAGTTAGTTCAAAGTCAAAAGACTTCATTTTGAATTTGATATTTTGGGAAGTTTGTCAAAAATACACGTGACTAAATGGGATCACAGATCATTATAAAACAATACTTCATTGTTTATTTAGCCAAAACGATTATTAAAATCAGTGGCAAGTATACAAGGTTATATAGATGCAAGAAACCTTAACCTTATTTTTTTTTTTAAATACAAGAAGACTCAACTATTCTGAGCTATCAAAGACCTCAGACAAAACAGGATCTTTCTTTCTTAGGCAGATTACATTAAAGGCAAAGAAACTCTGTCCTTTTAACACAGACAAAAAATGAATTCTAATTTTGCACCAATGTACTTCTGATGTTAAAATGAATTTAATTAAATTTGTTTTCATTTTATCTAGTTTATTATACATTCAAATTCCCTTTCCCTATATCTTCTCTAACTTATGACTGCCATTCAACTTTTTTTTTTCGACTAATTCTGCCAATCATTTTACTGTAGGGCTAAATTATTTTCACAATTTCAAAAACTTACAAAGCTTATATAGAAACAAAATAATGCAAGGTATTTGTTACAGAATCATTATAAACTTACTCTTGGAGGATAGCATTATTGTCTGTGCCTTATATGAAATGAATATAAACTCTTTCTATGTAATATAAAGTAAACCGTATACTTTTGAGAAATTACAGTCTGACATTCACTCGTGTCTATCATTGCTTCTTAATATTGCTCTGCTAGATGGGGAATGTAGAACAGGCAGGGGCAGTAGGATTCCCATGTCACCACTGAAGAAGGTTGCTCTAAGTTAAGTAGTCAGAATCAAGATTTTAAAAAATGGGACAACAGCTTCTAAACTGATGGCAGGGCTGCAAGTATTTTGGAAGTTACAAACAGAATTCTCAGTCTTGCAAGTAATTATAAAATGCAGGAGAAATTTTTAAAAGATAAAGATGGCTTCCTGGTTGTAAATCTGAAAAGAGGAGGAAACAAATATGAGTCTATCAAGGGCCTGGCCTTGAGGAGTCACTGTGCGTGCGTTTGTGTGTGTGTGTGTGTGTGTGTGTGTGTGTGTGTGTATTAGCTTTTGCAGGGGGCTGTATAGAACACTGTTTCGCTCAACTACTGTGTTAGAAGAACAATGGCCTTCAAACATGTTGGATCATTTCATATCAAGAAATATATTGTATATTATGGTCTAGCACATAACCTAAATACATAAAACAAAATAAGCAACCGAAATAGAAGTTTAATAACCTGACATGTATTTTCTATTTTTAGCATATGCTATGCATTCACTCTTATTTTGCATATTATAAAATTACTCTTTTATTTATGGATGATAAAAAATTATAATAAACTGTGTATGAATTATAGATAAAATTGAAGACACTTATCATCCATTCATCTATATTGATAAATGTCGATACCATGCATTTTTCTCTTTAAATAAATGTTCATCGTAATTCATCAATGCTCTGTGACCATAATTTGAAGAACAGAAAGGTACAGCAAACCCTTTTATGGTAGGAGAATGCTTTCATGGGAGCTCCATTGCCTTTCCTCTCCCAAAGGGGCTCCTGCTGCTTTGTTTGCATTCTCTTAGCATTAAGGCTCGTGCAGTGGTAATTTACTCGTATTATTATAAGGGCTTTGGCATTTTCTCTTTGCTTCACTGTGTATTTATAGCTCTTTTTCAACTTTCTAAAAACTATTTGTAATCTTTGCTTTTCTATAGAAACTAGAAACCAAGCAACTGTGAACTGTGTACTATGCATTCGGCAGTGAATTAACTAGCTTATAAATACATTTCAAAACTTTTAGAAGTATATTCTTTAATATGCTGCAATTATCTGAGGGCCGTCTGGAAAGTATCCAGCCATGTAACTAACAATTCTCATTATATTGACAATGGCTGGATTTTCTCTGGACAGCCTTCGTGTGTACTTTAATATGGCATAAAAATGTTTATTAATAGACCAAAATATTTTGTCTATCTGTAAACATTTAAAAAAGTACATAAGCTTGTGTTTAGCATTCAGTGTTTAACTCACTTGAAAATTATTTACATATTCAAATGAATATCCATTATTTCGTTTAACTTGGTGTAAACTTCATATTTATTTAAATTACTTGGTTTTGACAATTACACTTTGTTTTGTTTTGTTTTTTCGTTGTTGTTGTTTTTTTGTTTTGTTTTGTTTTTTGCTTTTTGGTATGTGGGTAGCTCCCTGACTGGGAATCGAACCCAGGCCGCAGCACTCACAGCGCCAGCGCCGAAGCCTTAAGCCACTACACCATCAGGGAACTCCCGACAATTACACTTTGATTAGACATTTATTAGTTACCCATCATATTTAGTTATGACGAATTTTGAAGATATTCCTGCTTTTATTGAGCCAACAAACTTAACTTGCTTTTATGTTACAAATTTTAGCCATGTCTCAGGTACAAAACTCAAAGTAATAGTTGGATCCAAATTGTGTTTCTGGGAAATAAAATAAATTAAGGTTATTTGCTGAGATGGTCAAAATTGTTTTATTTTTATTTTACTAAAGATATTTATTTTCATAATGTGAGGATGTAGAGTTAATTTGGAGTCATTTTATCTTTTAGAAGCTTCAGATTGACAGTAATAAATGTATTCCATGTCTTAACCATCTCATTCAATTCATTCAGACCCAAGCCTTTCAAGTTTATTATTAAGTTTGATGAGTTCAAAAGAGTTGCCCCTCAGGTTATGTAATTTTAAATCTTCTTTGGTCGTATCTGTCCATTGAGAGAGAAATTTACAAGACGAAGCACCATAGTTTTAAAATAAGAAAACAGCTAGCATCCCCAATGAAAGATAATTCTCTCAGGAGGACTCAGAAAAAGACAATTCCCTACCTAAAGGAATGCACAAAGAAATCAGTGTACTCACCTCCAGTGGTATAGCTGCAAACTGGCACCATGAGATGGTCATCTCCCAGGGCAATCTTCTACCTAACTCCAAAGAAAGGTGATGACCACAATTGAAAGCAGGGAGGTCAGAGATGAGAGGACACACAGCTGAAGAACACAGTGGTTCATGGAAGCAGTGAGTTCAGAGAAACTTGTGTGGGTATCACCTCCTATTCCAGGAGATGCTGGTCCTAAAACAATAAGTTTGCTTCAGATTCCACTTCTAACACCAGGTATGTTAACTTAAATGGTCAGGAGGCAACAAACAAACAAACAAACAGCATTTATTTGGGATCCAAGAATAGCAATTTGGAAAACACAGATTTAGGTAGCAAGCCAAATAATGTCCCACTAGGAGTAAAAGTCAGGGGTTATTAGAAGAGAAAATGGGGTGGGTTGCATAAGTTCTTCAGAGAGATTTTTAATTGGTGATAGTGGCAAGAAGCTAACCTTGGTCACACACAATTGAATGGTGCGTGATTGGTAAGTGAAGTTCTATCACTCTTATAGGTTGCAGGTGTTCATGCAGTGCTCTCAGAATATTTACGGTTTGGCCCAGTTAAGGCCTTTATGTTCTGCTTAATGAGGACACGCATAAGACCCATCAATTTAATGCCCCTCAGTTCCATTTTTAAAGCTCTTAAAAATAAATAAGTCTTTTATTTCACATTTCACAAACTAATATTTATTGAACACTAAGAGCTAGATATTGTTTTAAGTTCTTTAATCAACTCAATAATTTCTGGGTCATATCATTGTTTTTCTGGCTCACTGAGAAATCTCTATTTTGTTTCCAGTTCTTTTTTGCTTTGCTTCATAGATTTAGCCTAAACAGACTTTAAGAATCACCAGTCAGCACTTTAAATATTCCACACATTTTTAAAGTAATGTCACATTGTTTTTGTATTGACTATTGTTAGGCGTTTCAAAATGAAAATAAAAATTGTCTGGCTAATCAAAATAAGAAAAAAAAATTACCTTTGACTCTATTTCTAGACCCTAAAGACCTTGTTTTTATTGTTACTCTATTTTTTGTTTAGCTTCTCCAGCATCCTTATAAAGTATATGAGTGAATTATAGTTTCAGTTTTTTAAAATTCATTTTTCAATTATTGTTGATATACAATATTATATTCATTTCGGGTGTACAGAACAACATGGTGATTAAACTCATTCTCCCTTTTGATTTAATCTAATTTGAGTTGATTCTTGCCACTTATAAATATGAGTCCTGATGAATCTCTTCTGTAAACATGAGACAAAGGCGGCCTTCCTCTTGTCTGACTTTTTGTAGTGTTTTCTTACCAGGTTTCTTGATTAAGAAATATATTGTTCTCAAGAGGTTTCAAGCAAGATGGCAGAGTAGATGAATGCTGTGCTTGCCTCCTCCCATGACCATATTAAAATTACAACTAAATTATAGAAAAATCAACCTGGAGAAACATCTGAAGTCTAGCTGAACAGAAACCCTATAACTAAGGGTATAAAGAAGAAGCCACGTGGAGACTGCAGGAAGGACAGAGACATGAAACGGGTTGGCCACACAAGTATGTGTGGTGATTAAGAATCAGGAAGAATATCTCAGCTGCAGAGGTCCATCCTGAGGAGCAAGGGGTCCCAGCCCCAAACCACGTTCCCCAGACCAGAGCACCAGTGATGCCAAGAGGAGCCCACATAACATATGGCTGTGAAAATCAGTGGGGAGTCTGTCAGTCATGTTGGGACAGAAGACTGGGGGAAACCCAGAAGTCCTCTTAAAGGGTCCACGCACAGACTCTGTCACTCTCAGGCACTCATCCTGAGCTCCAGTAGAGGGTCGGAGGCTCAGGAGGTGCCAGAGACATTCAGGGAGAGACTGGGCTGTGTGGGTGTAGGGCAAGATCTGTTGAGATCTACTCCTGTGCAGCTGGTGGGCGAGCAGCATGTTTCCTATGTTGAGTCCTCCCTCCACACAGTCAAATCTGAATCTGCATTGGTCTGGTGAACTCCACACACTACATAGCTGGTGACTTCCTGAGACCAAGCCTGCCCAACTCCCGCACCACGTGAGGATCTTTCAGTAGCGGGCAGCGGGCATTGGCCCACACTGCTGTATTTTCTGGACAACCCTCTGGGGTTCGTGGGCCCCAGACAGGTGGCTGCTGGCCTTGGTGTGCCTTTTGCTGACTGGCCTGAAACTTAGCACTGGTGCCATATCTGAATGTGCATTAACCTGGCGAATACCACTTGCCCCACCCTGCAGACTCCCTGAGACGTGGCATCACCCAACTCTTGTACTGCCAAAGCTGTTTCAACAGCTGAGATGGATGGGCAGGCAGTGGCCTCATTACCTTTTTCTTACATCTCTAATGAATGTTTTATCCATTAGAACCACCCCCGCTGTTGGTAAAATCTCAAATCAGGATGAGCTTACAGTTCTTTTCTGCTAACATGTATGCATTTGTTAAGAACTTAGAAGTGCTAGAGTAATATAAATTATTCTTTTAGGCAAAAAATGGTCTTAGTAATTTTGGGCTGCTGTAGCAAAATACCATAAACAATGGACATTGAATTCTTACAGTTCCGGAGGCTAGAATTTGAAGATTAGGGTGCCGGCATGGTCTGGTTCTTGTGAGGGCTGTCTTCTGGATTGCAGATTGCCAACTCACAGGGCAGAAAGAGGGAGAGAGAATTCTCTGGGACTCCTGTTATAAGGGCCCTAACGGCATTCGTGAGGGCTCTACCTTCACAATCTAACTGTCTTCCAAACAGTCCACCTCTTAATAGCATCACATTGGGGATAAGCATTTCAATGTATAAATTTAGAGGAGACACAGACATTCAGTCCACTAACAAAAATCCCCAAGGTGCATCTTTTAACATTGTCCTAATGCAATGATGCTGTGAAGAGAGTTGTCACTGATAATAATAGTAAACAATAATAATCCTATTTACATAGCACCTTTCCTCTTGAATGTGCTGAAAACATCCTATTAAAAAATCATTTCTGACTGTAACCATCTAAGGGGAAAACTTGGGAGCTATTTAACAGCTGGCCATCGGTTAGAGACAGAGAGTGAATAATGCATTTCCCAGCAGAAACTGCGGGATATATGATGTAATTACCTAATTTAGAATTGGTTTAGGACACTGGGGCTAATTGGTGTCCATATCCTTGACAAAGTGGCCTTGGATAATGAGTGAATACAGAGTGACCAGGACTTCAATTGTACATCTCAGCTAAAAGACAAAGCTTCCTGTCAGAGTGTCTTTGTGAGGGCTGAGTCCTGGCTGCCTGGGCACAGAGCGAGTGGGCTTATTGAGTCTGCACAAGTGGTAACATGCCCTCACCCCAAAGGCCAACGGTTCATTTTACTGTGCAGCCTCTGCGACTTGATTCAACAGGGCAAGTGTAGCCTATCCCACGAGGACTCGCCCAGGAGAAAGTAGGGAATGTGTTTAATAGATGTTTCTAGCAACCTCAGGAGCACAGAGGTTTGCCAGCAGACAGTTTCCAGGAGCATCTGCAAAAGGAGACCTCCAGTTGTCTATACCTTGCTACAGAAACAGCAGGACATGACCAGCAGTGTGTCCCACAGCCACACGAGTGCCACGAAATCTAGGCTGTGGCAGTAGTGGTCTGTGTGAAGCAAGCATCTGAAACTGAAGCCCATTGGAAGGAGCAGGGCTTCCTGCGTCCCATCCCTGAATAGAGCCATGGCGACAGGCAGGTGGCAGATGTTCTGATTTAGTGGAATACCTATTCCTCTCTCATGTTATAATCACCTAGAGGCAAGAAGAGCAAAAATATATATATATCAGAAACATTCCTCATAGTATCATAAAGGTCCGTGGTAAAAAGATAACATGTTTTACAAAAATTTGCTTTACGAACAATTCTGGATTGTTACATCAAGTAACATTAGCATATCATGAACTCTGCTGCTAACTCACTGGTTAAGTACTGGAAAGGCAACAATAATGGAAAAAAAAAGACTATGGACATTTAATAAAATGGCTGAGGGTAGAAATAAACACCCCTTGACTAATTCAGCTGGAGAACAAGCGTTTTATTCACTTGGTATGTACTTCTCACGTCTTTAGGTCCAGGGATATTTTCATGCTAACATTGGAGAATGAGGTTATTCCTACTTTTCCAATGCCCACCTCATCACATTAATTAGGAACAATTGTAAATCCGTAGGAGAAGCAGAATAAGGTCAGTTTCTTAGATTCAGCTCATATTGCTAACTGTATAAATCCAAATTCAACAATGTTGAAGAGTGAAATCCAGGATCAAGTACAATAAAGCTTATCCGACATCTTTAGTCACAGAATTAACTTTATGTAACTGAATTTCATAAAACTGCTGTAAATGGCTATGGACCTGATTTTTCAAATTTGAACTTAAAAAAAAAACAAACCTTTTCTCAAATGGGTACAACAGCTAATAAATATCCATTAGATAATCCCATCAGGTTAACATTTTAATAACTTCTGATTATTATAAACAATAATCATTTTGTATTGAAAAAGAGTGATACCCCAAGATGTTACAGGGGTTGACAGTTTCTTGCTAATGTTAAGGATGTCCAAAACCTACAGAAATCCACTCTCCCAACAACCACAAAAAACTACCTTACCGTTGACAGTACTTCGTTTTGAAATAATAATCAGGAAAGAAATAGAATCTTGTGTCCAGAATCGGTGGAAAGAATTTTCAGAAAGAAAAATGGTAAGGCCAAGCCGGAGGGGAAAAAAAAACCACTCAGTCTCAGCCGTTGATAGAATTTTTTAAATTGTAGTTTCCATATAAATAACCATAATGATATCCATCTTATCATGAAGTCATAAATAATAAACTGTAAGAACTATCTTAATGATATACTTCCAAGGCAACCATTTCAAATCTTTAAAGTTGTAATTGGCCAAATTTTATCTCCAGCCCTGATTTACATCTGTACCATCAGTGTTATGAATTCTCAATTGGATCATATGGGTCAACAGAAGAAGGGGGATAGGTGTTTTCACATATTTAAAGGGACATATGCTCAACATTAGTCTTTTTTCTCCATTTAAGTCATCTGGAGTTGCCTCAGCTCTTCTTGAAATCATATGGTTTCAAGTTTTCCAATCACCCTGTTTCTCTTCTGCCAACATGTTGTGTTTTCTCAGTGGGCATATTCAGAAACTAAGTCTGGCTTAGTTTTGCCAATCGTCTGGCTATAATTTTGCCAAAGAAGACCAAGTTTATGTGCTACCTAATCTAAACTGCAATGCTTTTCTGAGGGCACTTGAACTCAGAGCATGCTGTGTTCTCTTTTACCGCCTTTCTGATATCTTAGGTATTTTAAATTCAATACAGTAATCCCCCACTTATCTGTGAGAGATACATTCCAAGGCCCCCAGTGGATGCTTGAAACCGCAAGTTTCTGAGCGTACCGAACCCTACGTACACTGTGCTTTTTCCTATACATACGTACCTCTGATAAAGTTTAATTATAAATTGAGCACTGTGAAAGACGAACAATAATAACTAACGATGAGTAGAACAATAATAACAATACACCGCAATAAAAGTAGTCTCACTCTTTCTCTCAAAATATCTTATTGTACTGTACCGACTTTTGTGATGATGCGAGATGATCAAATGCCTTATTAAGTCGAGAACTTTCACCTTTTCACCTAAGGGAAGCTCTTTCTGGCTTCTCTCTGGCATATCCGAATTGCCGGCATCACTCCTCTTGCACTTTTGGGGCCACCCTTAAGTAAAATAAGGTTGATTTGCACACAAGCACTGCGATACCATGAGAGTCGATCTAATAACTGAGTTGGCTACTGACTAATGGGCAAGTAGCATATCCAGCCTGAATATGCTGAACTTAGAGGATGGTCCATGTCCTCAGCTGGATGGAACATCATGAGATTTTATCCTGCTACTCTGAATAGCATTTAATTTTAAACATATGAATTGTTTGTTTCTGGAATTTTCTTTTTCTGATTATTTTTTTTCAGTTACAGTTGGCACCTCAATATTGTTATATATTAGTTTCAGGTGTACAGCATAGTGGTTAGACATTTATATAATTGATCCCCCCGATTAGTCTAGTAGCCACCCGGCACTGTACTCGTATATAATTGTTGCAGCATTATTGACTACATTCCCTATGCTGTACTTTACATCCCTGTGATGATTTTGTAACTCCAGTTTGTCCTTCTAAATTCCCTAACCCTTTTCACCCAGTCCTCAAACCCTCATACCCTCTGACAACCAGTTTGTTCTCTGTATCTATGAGTCGGTTTCTGTTTTGTTTATTAATTTTATTATTTAGATTCCACATATAAGTGAGATCGTGTGGTATTTGTCTTTCTCTGTCTGACTTATTTCACTTAGCATAATACCCTCTAGGTCCATCCATGTTGTTGTATTTAGTACTTCACACCACACTTGACTGTGGGTAACTAGAACTATCAAACGCAAAACCATGGGTAAGGAAGGACTACTCTATGCAAAAGGGTATTTCTGATACAATTTTATACTTTAAAATGGTTGTTCTCAAGTATGTTGGATACTATGAATGTTGAGATAGTTTGTTTTTCTAATAGGTGCTTATACTACTGTGTCTACTAAGGAAGTTTTAAAATAGTTTGTCTCACGTCCCTTTTAATTTTAATATAATTGTATTTTAGTTTTAGGATTCCTGAATGGATACCAAAACACTCAAAAAGAAGTTACATTTTAGGCAAACGGCAATTGGATAATTGGATCAGTAGTAAAACAGATTTTTGCCAGTGTAGATGTTCTGAAAACTAGGAGTTCAACTACTTATATCGGGACATCACTCTTCTTTGAATGCAACCTAAGATTACATTAGTTTTATTGGCAGCCCTATCATGCTCTTATGATATTTGGAGCTGCCTGTCGACAATCTCAGAATCTTAAAATTTTTTTTTTTATTTTTTGGAAAAATTTAACATGAGATCTACGTTCTTAACACAATTTTCAGTCCGAAATACAGTACTGTTAGGGTGTATTTTGTGACTGTGATCACAATGTTGTGCAGTAGATCTTTAGAACTTACTCATCTTGGGAGTTCCCTGGTGGTGCAGTGGCTTAAGGCGTAAGTGCTGGCGCTGTCAACGCCGCGGCCTGGGTTCGATTCCCAGCCAGGGAGCTACCCACATATTACAAAAAAAAAAAAAAAAAGAACTTACTCATCTTGCATAACTGAAATTGTATACTCATTTGAACAGTAGCTGCCCATTCTCCATCTATGAATTTGACCATGAATCTAACCATTTTAGATACCTCATATAAGTGAAATTATGCAATATTTGTCCATCTGTGACTGGCTTGTTGCACTTAGCATAATGTCCTCAAGGTTCATCCATGCTGTCAAATACAGTGAGAATTTCTCCTTTTTTTTCAAGCCTTAATAATATGATATATATGTCATATTTCTTTATCCACTCATCTATAAATGGACATTTAGGTAGTTTTCATATCTTGGTTATTGTGAATAATGTTGCAATGACACGCAAGTGCAGATATCTCTTTGAGATCCCGATTTCAAGTCTTTTGGATATCCTTTTATCCCCCAAAGTGGGATTGCTGTATCACATGGTAGTTCCATTTGCAATTTTTTGAGAGTCTGTTATACTTTTTCCATACCAGTGTCACCAGGTATGAGGTTATATCTCACATTGAGTTTTTTCTCAGGTTTATTGATGTATAATTGATAGATTAATATATATATATACACAGACACAGACAGACACACACACACATATAGTGGACAACATGATGATTTGATATACATATACATTGTAAAATGATTACCATAAACAAGTTAATTAACAAATTCGTCACCTCATTATTAGCTTTTTTGCCTTTTGTTTCTTGGCAAATTTTACATATACAATTCAGTACGATTAACTATGGTCATCACACTGTACGTTAGATGCTCCAAACTCAGTAACCTTCTAACTGAAAGTTTGTACCCCTTGACCAACATCTCCCCACTTTCCCATTGCCTGTCCCCTGACAACCATCTCTGACATTGGATTGGAATTAATTCTCCTTTAAATATTTGGTAGACCTCGTCAGTAAAGCCATCTGGTCCTGCTCTGTTGGAAGATTTTTGATTAGTGATTCAATATCCTTACTATAATGGTTACAAGTTTATTCAGATTTTCTATTTCTTTGTGATTCAGAAGTGATAGGTTTTATGCTTTTAAAAATTTATCCAATACTTCTAGGTGATCCAATTTGTTGGCATAGTAGTTTCTCACGATCCTTTCTTTATATTTTAGCAGTATCCATTTTAATGTTTTCTCTCTTATTTCCGATTTTATTTATTTGAGTTTTCTCTTTTTCTTAGTCTAGTCAAAAGTTTGTCAATTTTGTTTGTCTTTTAAAAAATCTCTTAGTATTATGTTTTCTATTGTTTTTCTATCTCTACTTCATTTATTTGTGCTCTTCTAATTTTCTTTTAATTTTTTTCTACTAACTTTGGACTTCATTTTTTTTTTCTAGTTCCTTGAGGTATGAAGTTAGGTTGTTTATTTGAGATCTTTCTTTTTACTTAATGTAAACATTTATGACTATAAATTCCCCTCTTAGCACTGCTTTTGGTGCATCTCATAAGTTTTCATAGGTTGTGTTTTTATTTTTGTCTCAAGATAATTTTTGGTTTCCCTTTTGATTATTTTCTTCAACCCATTCATTGTTCAGGTATGTGTTGTTTAATTTCCATGTATTTGTCAATGTTCCTGCTTTGCTGCAGTTATTGATTTCTAGCTTCATACCATTGTGATTAGACAAGAGTTTGTATAATTTTAATTTTCTTAAGCCTTGTGCTGTGGCCTTGTGCTGTGATTGATCCTGGAGAATGCACTATGTGCACTTGAGAACAATGTGTATTCTGTTGCTCTTGGATGAAATGTTCTGTATATATGAGGGCTGTCTAGAAAAATCCAGCCATAACTGCCTCTACTTTTCATATTATATGGCTGGATACTTTCCATACAGTCCTCATATGTCTGTAGTTCAAGTCAAACATTTCCTTATTGATTTTCTGTCTGAATAATCTATCCATTATTATTGACTTAAAGTCTATTTTGTCTACTATAAAGTATAGCTACCCCTGTTCTCTTTGGTTTTCATTGGCATAGAATATCTTTTTTCTATTCCTTCACTGTGTTCTTAAAGCAGAAGTGAGTTTTTTGTAGGCAATATAAGGTTGGGTCTTGTTTTAATGATTTCTGTCTCTTTTTTGGATTTCTCATTTTGGTAGTGCATCATTTTCCTGATTTCATTCAACTGTTTTCTTTTGTAACTCACTGAGCTTTCTAAAAACAATTATTTTGATTTTTTTGCCAGTTCATGGATCTCCATTTCTTTGGGGTAGGTTACTGAAAATTAATCAATCAATCAATTAATTAATTAATGTGTGTGTATGTGGGAGGGTATCAAGCTTCCTTGATTTAAAAACGTTTTTTTGCATCTTACATCCTTGCATTAGCATATGTGTATTTGGTGGCACAGTTACCCTTTCCAGAATATATGGACTAGTTTTGTTTTTAATTCATTTTTATTGTTAGACTTATTGGGGTGACATCTGTTAGCAAGGATTACATAGGTTTCAGGCATACTAGTTTTGATGGAGAAAGACTTTCACCTGCAAGGGTGCTGGCTGGGTGGAATATGGTGGTCATTTCTCTGAAGCAGGCCCCCTGGCATAGTCTCTGTGCTTCTCCATCAGCTGAGGTCGGCATTGACAAAGACTGTAAGATCTTCAGTGACCAAGTCTGTGGACATCCACAGTGGCCAAGAGGGATGTCACAGCTAAGGGAATCCTGTCTGGTGTCGAATCTGGATGGTGGTGACACTTTGCCTGATACATGGACTGGGGTCCAGTGAGCAGGTATACATGGTGAATACTGTCTCTGGCACTCAGGGAGAGTGGATGCACTGTAAGAATTGTACACCCAGTTAGCTTGTAACAGTGGTGGCTCCAGTGTGTGATATGTGACCACCTGGAATGGCTCTAGAGTGCAGGTGCACATAAAGCCCCTATGGCTTTGGGGTTTGCAGCATGTGAGAGGTTGGGGGTTGGTAACATTCCTCTCAGAATGCTGCAACAGTATTTCCTTCTAGGAGTGGGGGACAGCAGCATTTCCATCCCGGGGAGATCTGCAGTGGCAGTGGCTGTTGGTTACCTCAGTAGTAAAAGCTGCTTGTGTCCTCTGCGTAGCACTCTGCTGGGATCTGTGCTGACAAACATGATGGGGTCCTCCACTATGAAAGCTGCAAGTGGCTGTCACAGGGGCTATTGAGGTCTTCAGTGGCAGAGTGTTCCTCCACAGAGCAGGACACTGACAACCACAATAGCACCCGCTGCACAGCTTATCCCAATGAACTCCACTGTTCTTTGTTCTTAGCTGTTTCCAAAGGTCTAAGCCAAGCCAGTCTCCCCAGGGAGTTTCTCTGTGTGGTTATTCTCCATGTTGTGCTCCATCATGTTGCTGTAGTTAGTTCTTCATTAGATTCTTGAAAATCCCGAGAACTATTTTCCTTTATGGATAGCAATCTAATTTAGGGGGGGAAGGGCACAAAGGCTGGTATCTTCTATTCTGCCATCTTCCTAAAATCTTTAGTCTTCTTAAAAATTTCTATGTTGAACACGTTTTGCTCTTAAACCAAACTTATTGTTTGTTATATTGGGCAAATTGTGATATGTCTGTAGGTGACTATTCATTACGTCTGGTTTGTTATCCAGACCATCAGTAATGTGTCAAGATTTGTTCTTTTTTAAATTCTTGATCCGATGAATTTGATTCACATATTATTAATATGCCCCTTGTGGTCATTTGTACTTAAACAAATATTTATTGCCTACTTAATGTATGTTAGACATTGGGAATGGTGAATATGAAATGTCTGGCCTGTTAGTGTTCATAGGCTTGTTGGGTCGTATCCCTCAATACACAAAGCAGAGCGGGAGTGAATGCGGAGAACTGTGGTGTTTGCCTGGGGGTCTTTCTCTAAGTTGACATCTGTTCATTTACTTGGTACCCTTTGGGTACTGTTGTTTAGCCAGCCATGAATCAACCTACTCTTCTAAAATCAGTCCCACACTTCTGCCCATCTTATGCATAAAGCCAACGTAAGAACTTGTCATATTCATTGGCAAAATTCATACATGTCATCTACAGCATTCTCCTGATCTAGTAAGTGGGAGATGGAGATAGAAACAAGGGCGAGCAAGGTCTAAGTGAGGAGTCGCTTTTTCTCATTTGAGAGCTAGCATGAGGCGAAATGGCAGAATAGTTAATTTGGAAAACATGACTACAATGTGCGAAGAAAATAATCATGTGTAGAATCACAAGAGAAAGAACTGCAGTTACGAGAACAACAACATGTTTGGCTGTGAACTCTTTTGGCCTCTGGGTAAGTGCTGCCACATGGAAAATGTGGTCCGTGCCCCTGACCCGAAGACACAGCTCTGTGCTGCTTTTTCATGTTAGTTCTAATTTCTAAAAGCTATGGTTTGCGTTTCAGGAAAGTTGTCCTTTCACATTTTCTGCCTGATGCAGTACATTGCGATGTTCATGTCAAATAGCATTAATCTGAGCAGGTAAGAGGACAGCACGCCTTCAGGAAATGGAGTCATTGTCTTCTGCTTGCTTTCCGTGTCTGTTCGTCAAGATGAGAACGGACGCGTCGTTGTGAGTGGAGCTAAGCATTTTGATCACATGCTACCACCTTTAAGAAACAAAAAATGAACAAATCAGTGCCAATTAGGAAAAAGTGAGGTTGCCTTTGGGGGACACAGTCCTAAGTTGGTTTTGACAAAGAGTAACCCAGATAATCTAGAAATAAAAATGGCATAGTTGGTGCTGCTTTAATGAGTCTCAAAACATTTAAGTCTGCAGTGTGATGGAAAAATCACTGGAATATGAGCAAGGTATTTGGATTCCAGTCATGGTACCTCTATTAGTTTTCTGTATATCATGGACAACTCACTTATCCTCTCTAAGTAAGGTCCTCTCTCTGCCAAGTAAGAGAGTCGGACATCATTTCGAAGGCACATTGAGCTTTAATTCTGTTCCTTACACAGTAAGAAAAATGCTATGAAAGCTCATGATGATTTCCTGTGTATTCTTGAAATAGGAGGTAAAAAATTTAGTCCATCCTATGGTAAGATTTTTTTTTTACCTTTACAACTAAGTCTTCTTTAAAGGCCAAGACCATGGTGTCTTCCACTAAATTTCAAATACACCGCACCGCCCCCGTTAACACAGAAATATATGCTATATAGAAATGTTGCTATTTTGTATAAAAATAAGAAGAACCAAGAGTATCCATCCCATTCTTGTGTAGGCCCATGGCCTTGTAATGCTTTGGAAATTGACCCCAAGAGAACCTTAAACATTTACTATCTAACATTCTGTACCCAGTAATTCATTATATTTTGTTCATTATATTTTTATCGGTCAAGTGGATGATGAGGTGTTTTAAGATGAATTTATCAACAATGCCTGATTTGACTTTTCTAGCATTAGAAAATAATTTTCATGAGACATAAGGTATGAAGAGAGTGGGAGCAGCGTTGTTTCTTAGACTTCGAGGTTTTACTGGCGTCTGTTGAAAATCTATACACTTGGGGCAAAATTATGCCACCCTGGGCTTCATGCTGTGTTTACCACGCATTTCATTTCTCAGACGTGGTGCAGAGTTGTTTCGGCTGATCTTCTTAAAAAGAACCACAACAAAGGAAGTCTACATGCTTGGCACCTCACTGTCAAAATGGAGTGAGGCTAAGGGTCTACACGAGCTTTGCCTCCTGTCCGCGACATTTGGCAAACCTGGGATCACTGTCATCAGCTGGCTCACTGATTTTCCTTACAAATGTGCTACATTTTACAGCCTAAATCCACACATTTCTCCTGGGTAAGAAAAGTACAATAATGAAATATCAGGATTAAATGTGCAGAGTTTAGAAATTTGGGGATACACATAACAATTATGCACTGTTCAGAGATGGACAGAAAATACCAGTGTGAAAAGAGAAGCTGTAATAGCAATGAATTATTTTATTGAAAAATGAGCAGAAATGGGGCTTTCTAAAACGCTTCCTGACAAATAAACTGTTTTGCGGCTATCTTCAATGTAAATGAGCCTCTGTTATGAAGAACTGGACTGAAAATATACTCAAATAAAAACAGAGATCCATATTGTCCAAGAAGCAGTTGGTCTGCCAAAAAGAAAAGGCAATTTCTAACATTTCAAGGAGGAAAATGTGTGTTCTTCTTATAAATTGATCCCAGTAATGTTTCACATGTCTATTCAGACTAAAGGAACAAGGACAGTCTTAGGTGGTATCTGATGTGACTACATGGCAGATTCCAGGTGGCAGGTGTCTTTATCGAGGTGTTGGAATAAAGCCACCGTGCCTGCAGAAGAGGCCCAGGAAACAGAGCCCATGCCAGAAGGGTACAGTTCTGCAGAATTGGGCAAACTCCCATCGGCTCTGTATTCTATTTCTCAAACCCTACAACATCGACAGTAGTGGTGTTCAACCTGTGGCTTCCCTGGGTCACACTGGAAGGAAACTCTCTTGGGCCACACATAGCATACACTCACACTAACGACAGCTGATGAGAGAGAAAAAAAGAGGTCGTAAAAAAGTCTCATAATGGTCTAAGGTGATAGAAAGAGAACTGACTCTGGGTGGTGAAGACACAATGCAACACATAGACGATGCGCTGTAGGATGGTACATCTGGGACCTATGTAACTTTTGCTAACCAATGTCACCACAATCAATGGAACAATAAAAAATAAATCTCATAATGTTTTAAGAATTTGTGTTGGGCCACATAAAAACACGTCCTGGGGCAGGTTGGATGTGCCTGGCAGTTTCAGATAACCCTGTTCTCTCCCTGTGTCATAGCTTCAGGACTCTCCCAAGACTTACTCAGAACTTTTTATTCGCCTTCTAAATCACCTTTCATTGCTATTAATGTCTCTCAACTAAATTTCCTATTTTGGTTGCTCGATACCATCTCAGCACAATCTTAGTAGCCACCTGTCCCTAAACCCTATATGATGCATGTAAAGCAGTATAAAACATAGGAAACAAAATCTCCTCTCAGCTCAGTCAATGTCTGTGCAGTTCATATGTCATTGACTTTGCTTTTTTAACAATTATACATGTAGCGTTTTTTAACCTATCAAAAAAACATGATTGATGCAAATCATAGAAATCACATTCACATCAGTTTGATGAGAAAAGTTTCTTTGAGGAAAATACTAGATTGAAGTCTTTCCAAAGTAGCTTATTTCTCCTCGAGGAATTCAATAAATATGACAACCACTTAGAAAGTATTCTCTTATGGCTCATAATGCTTCTCTCAATTGAATATCACGTAAGTCAAGAGAAAAGCTTCAAAGAAATATTTAAGTATTTTAATCTAATTTCACTTTAATTAACACTAAGTGAGACAGAAATGCACAGTGATTATTGACAACTCGCTATTTCAATTACCGAGACCTTAAAGAGCCTAGAGGCATAAGATAAATTAGGCACCATCGATAACCTTATACTATATGGGGCTATTCCAGTTTCTTTCATTCTTAGAGTGAGTGTATCATTTATCATCCAAACCGGAGCATTTTTGAAAGTAAAAGGGATAAAATGAGCTACCCAGAACCTTCCCCACCAAACAAGGGCATATAATAACCCTGAGGGTATAGATTTTGTTTATATGTTTGACTTCATACTCCAAAACAGAAAAAAAGATGAGAAGCACACAGAAAAAGATGAGGATTATACACAAAAATTACAGTGATTCTAACTAAAAGCTAGGCTCTACATGCTTCTAACACTATTATAAGAGAGCTTTTTTTTTTTTTTTGATCTGTATACACAGATACTTGCTTCAGGATTCAAATTCCTTTGAAGTTGCCTTCCCTTTATCTCTTAAATTCTTATTAAATGTGATTTTGGCACAAGCCTGAAATCATCATTACATTGCAACAGATGGTTCTGCCTTGATTGTATTTTTCTTCTGTCAGTCTTTCTCTTGATTTAGCTGCGAGTGAACTTTCTACTTTGATTTGCCTGAGATTTTGAAAACTAGAAATGCGATGTCATTTTACACCATAAAGTGGACTAAATTTCTTTCCTCCTTAGAGTTGGTATCAGTTGTGTGGCTATTCCTAGTTTTGTGGTATGTGCTTTATTTTCCTAAAATTTGTTTGAACTGAGTTAGTCTTCATAATCAACTGTGGGCATTTGTCAAATCATTACAGTCAATCCATTTTTCATTTATTCATCTGTCTAGGTATTCGAGAGAGACATATTTTAGAAGTAAGACTGCATCTTACAAGCTAGATAAAAATATTCAAATATCAAAATTAGATTCTAACTATGTTGGAGAAATGTACCTCTGAACTCCTAGAAGACCACGATGGCAATTTAAATCTGTAGGTGGTTAGGAAATGCACATATATTTTTAACTTGAAAAAAGTATGTGTTTTCCTAAAAAGACTATACAGACTAAAAAAAAAGGTATTTATTTACAACTGAATGTAATGTAAGGATGAGCATTAATAATCTTGTTTTATATTATAGTTTCTTTGATTTTCCTGTGGAAGTTCTAGCTAGAGCTAAGAGAGTCTTTTATTTTTCTAAACTGATTTTCATAATATCCCCAGTAACAATTTGAGAATTGTAACAAACTCTTGTGTGTTTTAAGATGTCAGTAATAATGCTTTAATGTGGATTGAAATTATTTTGTACTACACCCACAGAAAGTTTGCTTATGTTCTAGGTCAGAGAGAAATTAAGACTTAATAATTGAGTAACTTTTCAGAAGGGCCTAGCCGGAATAGATATCTGTGCCCTTTAATTCTTTGAAATACTCTGCTTCAATATAAAAGACATTTACTTTGTAATGCAAATTACAAAGGAAAAGAACATCTGATTTAATCAGAATAGTTCTAACCAGAATAGATACTGAGATTCTTAAACCAGAAAATCTAGAGTATGTCTGTTGACTCAAGATCCTAATTTATATCCAAATAGACTTAGTTAGTTCTGAATTTGCCATATTATGATGGTTTGCTAAAATGTCTTAGACCCATTGTGCAGATGGCCGGAGTTGTCAGAGTGAAAGATAGCCAGACAACCGTGACTCCAAATGGCCATGTGTCATTAAGAGAGTGATTTAAATCACAAGGGGAAAAAGCACAATTATTCTCTAAGGAAGAGGAGGCCATTAAGACACATACCTAGGTAATGGAAGTCGGTGAGATTGCCTGGTGTGGCCAGGGCTGCCATCTCAGACTCCATCGCCTACAAAGTATGTAAGTTTTGTGATTGATAGATGTAGGTTATCAGCATCTTTAGAGTTTTGAGGGAAGTGCTAGGGAGTTGTGGTAGAACACAAGGCTCTGTCCAACAAAAGACAGAAAAAAATGAAGTCAAGCACGGGTTAGAATCAAACCAGTACTCCATAGCTGATGTTTTCATCATTACGTTTGAGTGAACTGAGAGAGGAACTTGGAAACATACACTTTGTCTCACATGTTACCTGGTATATGCTAGACTCTTCATATGTGTTTATAAAATGAATCAAGGAAATGCCAGCTTCAAGTACAAGGATTGATATAATGAAAATATTTAAAATACATGCCTGAATTCTTTTAAAGGGCCCCTTTGTACGCTTGTGCTTGTGTTTTAACACTCAGAGGAAGAAAATACGGTCTCTAGTGGGGACAAAGCAGGAAGGTACCCATGAGATACCTTTTGACCCAGCAATTGCACTGGTAAGGATACGGGGGCTGCCCCGAGAGTCTCGTAACGTATGAACTAGAGGCCCTGATGGCTGGATTTTCTTCTGGACAACCCTTGTAGACCCCAGATAATTGAAAACAGGGCCTTCAACATGTACTGGTATGCCAGTATTCATAGCAGAATTATTCACAATGTGCAACAGGAAATAAACGGATACCCACAATGTGGTATAGACATACAATTAAATATTACTTAACCATAAAAAAGTTCCGATATGTGCTACAAAATGGATGAACCTTGCAAACATTATGTTGTATGAAATAAGTCAGACATGAAAACTATGGTATGATTTCTCTTGTATCAAACGGCAAGAATAAGCAATTTCATGGAAGTAGAAAGTAGATTGGAGGTTATGGGAGCTTGGCGGAAGGAGATATATGGAATTATTCCTTTGTAAGTACAGCATTTCTTTTGGGGCAATAGTACAATCTTGGAACTAGGTCCTGATGATGGTGACAGAACATTGTGAATACATGTATTGCCACCGAATTACACAAGGGCCGTGCAGAAATTCTGCAGCCATGTACTATGAGGAATAGAGGCATTTATGGCTGTATTTTTTCCAGACAGCCTTGGAATACTTACAATGATTAAAATGCAAATGTAATGTTCTCTGGATTTTACCACACAAAAAAATGAAAACAAATAGTAAGGAAAAGGAAGGCAATTGGAAAACACTACTCATTATCTTCGGAAGGGAACATGAAACCTTGATTATTAATAACAGTATATTTGAAATTGGCAAAATATTTTTAAAATGTGATGTGTTGCTCTTCAGAGACTATGGATATGTTTTAAACTGTGGTTCCAAACTTTTGGTTTTATACCTACAGATGGGAAGCTGGTTACAAATGCAGATCTCCTGAACATGCCTACAGATATTTAGATTTAGTAGATATGAGCAGGAGCTCAGGGCTTTGCACTTCAATAAACATTGCATGTGATTTGATGAGCATGATCCACAGACGTTGCTTTGAGAAACAATGCTGTACATAATGGTTAGGTCCTCAGACCAGACCGCAGAATCTTATTTATCTCCAAATGCACATGGATGTAGTAATATTTCAGTGATTGCCATTTCTAATTTTGTTCAATGTAAAAATAATGTCCTCCTATCTTTCTATAGTGTTGAAGAGGCAATAATATCTGATTGGCTCTGTACACTTCCATGTACAAGAAAAGTCACCTAAGTCAATCGTTATTCCGGGACACGAATTAGCATTCAAAACCCAGATAGCTCATCTAGTTTAGAATGCTAGAGAACTTTCAGCATGCACTCATATTATTATAGGTTATTTGTAAAGCATTTTAAGATGGAGGCTTTTGCAACAGGGATTTCTAGAAAGCCAAAAAGAGCCTGAAGTTGAATATGCATCTGATGGGATACATATTGTAGAACCTGTTGTATTTTAGTCATCTTTTATTTTGCATGCTTGGTTTCCCTAATTGGATTGCATACACTTTAAGGGTAGACACTATGTATGAATTCCACGTGTCTCCCATCACACATAATAATGTTAATGACCAGAGTAATCAACAGGGGTGTCAACAGGCTAATTGGCTTAGTGCAATATAGTTTACGTTACCAAACTAGATCTCTTTGGAAAATATCAGTAGAACATTAATATGCTTAGGGATCATAAGCTGGATTGCAAAACTGGCTCCTGGAATTACATGGAGCAAAAGGAAAGCAAGATAAAAAATTACATTAAAAAAATTGATTCTTGAGGAGCATGTGGCTTTTCCTTTCTTGCTAATTTGGGCTCTGTTCTACAATTCGCTGTTTGTCATTTGACTTTTTCACCTTACAGAACAACCTCAGAAATATCTGAAGCAAAGACAAAGTAACAACGTGAATCTTCTTTTTCACAATAAACTTGGTTAGCATTTGATACATCTTAATAAACGTTATATATAGAATGGATTGGCGCCAAGCTCTAGCATGTCCATGTTTGAAATGCATCATTCTCCCTAAATGAGATTATGCTTTTGTTCAATCAAATTCAGATGTTGTCCCTCATAAGTTGACTTTATCCTTGAACTAATAGAAAACACTAGAGGGTGAGAATAAGCAGTACTGGATTCTTACAGAAACTTACCATACTGAAAGCAATGGCCAACTATTATAAATTTGTACTGATGGATATTACTGATCTACTTAGATTTTATTTATGAAATTTACAAGTACTAAAGACAAATAGTGACTTTTTCACTAACAACTAGATCAGTATCCTGAGTAGTATTAGTAGCTTGGAATTGACCTTTATTTCACTGCTAAATCAGATCCTCTTTTGTTGACCATGTCCGTTACCAGGTCAACAAGACAGAGAGGCATAATATAAATAAAGCAATACTGTAGCCCTCCCCTTACCCACAGTTCTGCTTTTCATGGGTTTCAGTTACCTGTGGTCAACCACAGTCCAAAAATGTTCATGGAAAATTCCAGAAATAAACAATTCATAAGTTTTAAATCGAATGCCATTCTGAGTAGTATGATGAAATCTTGAGCCATCCCACTTTATCCT
>PVJL010001266.1:59611-184611 GCA_004026885.1 Lyroderma lyra | reverse complement strand
TCAAAGTGGTGACCATCAGCGTCCAGACACTCCTGATGACGGCAACTACTGCTTGAGCCACACTGACCAAAGTGCCCACTTGTATTGCTGCATGTGACATTTCAATTTCTTCCCAAAGCACCACCCGTAGCTGGTTTGCTATGGTACATTGAGTCCTTTAAGGACCCCATAGGTAGGAGTCAAGAGGTGTTAAGTCAGGAGAACATGGGGGAAACTCAAACACCATTCTTGAATTTCATGTACCACTTCAAAAGGGTCTTGCACTCCTCGAACAACAACCGTGCTTCTGCCGTTTTCTGTGACTGTCCTGCCTGTGGCATGGTGAAGCTAGCATTTATTTGATTGACACCATCTTTTGAGTGAACGTCATACTACACATGGCTACAATTCAACTTCAAAAAGCATCTATTAAAAGGTGTATACGTTTTTTAGCACCCTTGGGGGTGTGTGTATGTGTGTGTGTGTGTATGTGTATTATCAATAAAGCTTCAGCTGCATTTTCACAAATGTATGCCCCTATTTTGGGGGGACAGCAAAAGTAATTACCTTGCTCCTGTCAAATGACTAGTTGACTGTAGCACTGAAATGAGAACTCAGGTCTTTGGACTACTACTTAATTTCTAATTTCATTACATTTTTCCTCATCTTACTTTAATCAGCTGAGCTCATTGGAAACAAAGACTTATGTATGTTTTCAATCTGTTCTTACACCTGCTCTGTAATTTCAACTATATCGCCATCATCTCTCCGGACCTTGTGCATTTAGTTTACACATTCACTTTATTCACAACTACTTCACCCAGACAAGTGATCGTATAGCTATTTAAGGACAAAATTTTGGGGGGCAGAAACCCTAGGTGGTCTTGATTATGTAAATTTAAGGACTCAGAAAAGAGTCATGCACTCTCTGGACTACTGAGTAAACACTGGGTCACTTATGTTAGTTCCTTTCATCTGAGCTTGGAGCCCCCCGCCCCACAAAGAAAGATTCCACAGAAACACGGGGTCTTAGAGCAAACCAAAACCACATGCAGGCCCGAGTACATATGAACATGCACATACGTGTTCGCGCGCACACACAAAACATCCCACAGCCTTTGAATGTGTTCTCATCCTGCCTTGTACAGCTCTCCTCTTACCAAGGGAGCTCCCCCAGCAGTATTCATGCTAAACAACGAGTACCATGGGCATTTCCATCCTGGCATTTGCCAAAAGGAAAATGAATAATCCAGTGTTCGTTTAGCTGCAAGGACAGACATGTTTTGCCATTAGCAGAGAGAACCTTGGCTGAATTGGCAAGTACCAATTGATTTTGTTCCACTAAGCACATTGTCTGCTCACCAAACAAATATGTGCAAGTGCATTTCCATTTTCAGGAGGAAAGGGTGTTAGGTGGGATACTTGTCAGTTTTCAGTAATTAGGAAATAAACAGTCTCTGCAGGGCCTTGTATAATTTGGTTTTCAAAGGCAATAGTCATCTACATTTGTTTTGAAGCTAAGTTCTGTTGCTGCTTGAATCATTGATCTGATTTTCACAAGTAAAACCATGAGCCTCAACCTTTACAACCTTGGTATGGGCAGACCTCGGAGATATTGCAGGTCCCGTTCCAGACCAGCGCAATAAGGCGAATGGCACAAGATAGCGAATCGCATGGATTTTTTTGGTTTCCCACTGCATAGAAAAGTTATGTTTACACTATGCAGTAGTCTCTTCAGTGTGCGATACATTATGTCTATACATTTACATACCTTAATTTAAAAATATTGCTAAAAAAGGGGTAGCCCTCATCTGAGCCTTCAGTGAGTCATAACCCTTTAGCTGGTGGAGGGTCCCACCTCTGTGTTGCTGGCTGCTGACTGATCAGGGTGGTGGTCGCTGGGGGTTGGGGTGGCTGTAGCAATTTCTTAAAATAAGACGCTGAAGTTTGCTGCAGGGGTTGACTCTTCCTCTCACGAGCAACGTGTCTGTAGCGTGCGATGCTGTTGGATATACCGACAGTAGAACTTTTCAAAATTGGAGTCAATTCCCCCAAACCCTACTGCTACATTGTTGACTCAGTTTATGTAATATTCTAAATGTTCTGTTGTCATTTCAGCAATCTTCACAGCCTCTTCACCAGGAGTAGATGAGGGACTCTTCCTCTCACTTGAACACTTTGAGGCTGTTGTAGGGTTGACAGTTGGCCAAAGTGCAATCTTGTCATGCCTCAGGGAATAGAACACACACATTCAGCCATTAAGTTCAGTCTCCTATGGACATGGTTCATGGTGCCCGCAAACAATCACAATAGTAACATCAAAAATCGCTGACCACACATCACTGTAGCAGCCCTAATAATATGAAAAGATTTTGAAATATTGTGACAGTGACAAAAATGTAACAGAGACATGAAGTGAGCAAATGCTGTTGAAAATATGATGGCAATAGACTTGCAAGATGCAGGGTTGCCACAAACCTTCGATTTGTAAAAATCGAAGTGTCTATGCAGTGCAATAAAATGAAGTATTACCTGTATTACTGCTTTCTGGTTGGAAAAAAAATATTTTTTTTGTATGTGGGTGGTTCCCTGGCTGGGAATCGAACCCAGGCCGCAGCGCTGACAGCGCCTGCGTCGAAGCCTTAAGCCACTACACCACCAGGGAGCTCCCATGGAAAAAATATTAAGAGTCCGAACTTCAGCTTCTATCAGAGAAAAATCAAGTTTTTAAATAAATTGGTTTATGGACAGAAAGAAAAAACATTTTTTGACTATTTCTGCTACTGTTTTCCTACCATGTCTACTTATTCTGTGCATAAGGTATACAGATACACTGTTTGGTCTCAGGAAGCTGATCATCTATTTAGCACAAAGATACATGCTCAAAAACACGTAGACTCAATATCGTTTATGAAGTGGGGTTACTAAAGGGCAAAATGATCAATATCCACTTAGCGTATACATTTTGTGAGGAAAAACAGTCATTTAGAATTGATATCCAATGGAAAAATTCACAGAGGAAATAGCTACATTTTTTGAGCTGAATTTTAAGAGTTCAGAGACAATAGATCAGCAGGGCGAAGGCGTGCCACCTAGGGAAAGAAACCTTAATTTACCTGTAGTAGAGGACGGTCCATTTGGGGACAGTAGTGAAAAATATGTTGATGATCAGGAGTCGTGAGTTAATAGAAGTCTCTCGAGGTCAGACAGAGGAATGTAAATTTGCTAATAAAAGTAGTAAGAAAGCACTTCAGTTTCATGACGAAGCGGGTAACCTAATAAAGCCATTCCCAGCTGCAAAGTGCCACAGCACGCTGCTCACGATCATAGCGTCTGAAGCTCAATTTCCGGGGTTTGAACGCGGGCTCTTTCGCTTCCTAGTGACCTTGTTCTTCAAGTTTTATGATTCTCGTTTGCCTCAACAGCAGAACAGACCTCACAGTCTCACTAACTTCCTGGGGTTGGCAGGAGCATTAGATGACGTCCTGCAAGTAAAATGATAGAGCAACCATCCAATGAACGTTAGTTTATGTAGGAAAGGGCGGGGCAGGGGGCGGGACACTTTATCCCTGGGCCATTTCTCCATCTCGCTATCCTGGTTGTTCTTACAACTTTAGATCTAAATCTAAACAGGAGTTTCTTCCTTCTTACTACTCACACTCTTTTCCACCCGTGCACACCCCAAATTCTATCTTTCAGCTCTCGTTCTAGGATGCAAGTGCTCATTCCGGTTTCCTATTTTACCGTCATTCTTCTGGTGGTGCAGCCCTCTCCCCGCCCCACTGAAATCACCCTTTCAAAGGCCGAACTTGACCAAAGGTAAAAGGCAGAATTCATTCAGGGTCATCCACCCAGATTTTTTCATTTGTTTTTCCTTCGCAATTTAAATATATTGTCATGACAACATGGGTCTCTGTTACGGATTTAGTCAAAAGGCAGGACAGAGCTTCCTGGAGGCAATAGTGAAACACTGAGCCCTTAAAGTGTGTGGGCACTAGAGTCCAACTGTGTAGGTTTGTATCCCGACTCTTCTGTTTACCGAGCGACCTCGGGCAATGCTCTTAATGTTTGCGAGCCTATGTGTCCTTATTGCAAAATTGGAAATTGAGTAGTCATCACCTCATGGGATTGTCTAGAAAATGAGATAAGGCAATGCATTTAAAAGGCATGGCACAATGCTTGGCATGTGGAAATATATTAATAAATGCTAATTACTATTATGATGACTATTATCTGACTGAGTCTCAAGCAGAAAATATAGGAGGAATTATCTCCATTTTACAAAAGAGGAAAACGGCTTAGGGAAGTAGAGGTTCTTGTTTAAAGCGACAGAATAAATGGCACAATTTGAATTTCAACCGAATCTGCTGCTATTCCACTATAGCCTGTCCTGTGATTTTTCTGCATTTACATAAACTTTTAGGGATTTAGAGGGGCAGATTTATTGCTTTTAGTCCATCAGTAAATAATACTTTCTTTTTTAACTTGTAGACGTAGAGTGATCAGGCATGGACTTGTACATCTGCGTCTTGCTTTTGGATACATTGCAGAATGTGATGTGTCCGATAGGAAACCTGTACGTAAGTGGAAAAGGCTTGTCATGTGCAACTAGCACTGCGTCACTGAGCGAGGGCCCTGACTTCTTGTTTCCTGGAGAGACCCTAAAACTGAGTATCAAGGTTTGATTTATTTGCTTCTGATTGTGTATATCACCTCTGAATGTCCCTAATGCTAAGAACATAGAATAAAACAATTAATGTGGCTCCCAGTAACTGGACTTAAAACCCAACATTCAGTGTATAGCCTGCAGCAAATGCATAGCACTGTTAACAAAGAACTGAAACTGTGCTTCCCCAAAATATGTATATATAGCAGACAATGATGTAACCAGCAGCTCCTTGAGAAAAAAAGCATTCAGCGGTCAAATATATTTGGGAGGCAATGTATGCTATAATCCCCTTCTAGGACGCCCACAAAACTGTATTAGTTAAGGTTCTTTTGGTTGCAAGTAACAAATCAATTTGAGCTAGCATAAACCTGAAAGGGAATTTATTGGAAGGATATTGTGTTAATACACAGAAATCAAAGGAACACTTGAATGACTGAACCCTGGTAAGACTTAACGATTGAACGTGTCAACGGCAAGAGTTTATAGAACATCTCGAACGTGCAGCCTTACACCAGTACTGGCTGGGATGCATAAAATCCCATGGGAAATCTTGGTAAGAACTCCAGTGCTTGGCATGTAGTGTATGGCGAGGCTTCAATAATTTTTAGCTCTCATCATTAAATATTTTCTGTGTAAATCAGGTAGAAGATTCTGATGTAGAGATCTTGGGTAGGGCACAGGAATCGGTGTTTTGCTTAACTTCCATGAGTGTGAAGTGGGGTCAGAGTTGGAGACTACTTCTCATGGGACACTGAAGTGACATAGACACCAGCGATGCCTCTTCTCTGTGTTTCTCAGCTCAAAATTCTACAGGACAATTATTCTTATTTAGCCCTTGCGGTTCAGATATTTTGTTATTTGGCCAATCAGCTATGATGAGGAAATCAGAACATATGTGACTGTACAGGACATATTTCTGAGTAATAGGGACAGATCCCAGAGAAGGAGAAATGAACCCAGTAGCTATACCAAGAAGTGTCTGCCTTGAAAACACTCTAAGAGGTGGCTTTTTATTTTTTGTTAGTTCTATTATTGTTAAATTCACTGGGGTGACATTGATTAGCAAAAATTACATAGGTTCCAGGTGTACCATTCTGTAGTGCATCGTCTATGTCTTGTATTACGTGGTCACCACCCAGAGTCGGTTCTCTTTCCATCACCGTATATTTGGCTCCCCCTCTCTCCTCTCCACCCCCTCCACCCTTACCCACTAAACGATTGACTGTGTCTATGAGTTTTTGTGCCTTTGTTGCTTTCAGTATTATGTTCCACACATGAGTGAAATCATATGGTTCTTGGTTTTTTCTGTCTGGCTTATTTCAGTTTGCATGACGGTCTGAAGGTTCATCCATGTTGTTGCAAATGGCAGTATGTCATCTTTTCTTACAGCTGAGTAATATTCCATTGTGTGTATGTACCACAGCTTCTTTATCCAGTCATATGTCGCAGGGCACTTGGGTTGTTTCCATGTCTTGGCCACTGTGAACAGCACTGCGATGAACATTGGGGTACATAAGTCTTTGCGGACAAAGGTTTTCAAGTTCTTTGGGTAGATCCCCAGAAGGGGGATTGCTGGGTCCTATGGTAACTCCATTCCCAGTTTTCTGAGGGAGCCCCACACCATCCCCCACAGCGGTTGTACCAGTTTGCACTTCCACCAGCAGTGTGTGAGGGTACCTTTGTCCCCACATCCTCTCCAGCACGTGTTATTCCTTGTCTTGTTGGTAACGGCCATTCTAACAGGTGTGAGGTGGTATCTCATTGTGGTTTTGATTTGCATTTCCCTGATAGCTAATGAGGCTGAGCATTGTTTCATATGTCTGCTGGCCATTTGGATTTCTTCGTGGGAGAAGTGTCTGTTTAGTTCTTCTGCCCTTTTAAAAAAAAACAAACTAGATGGTTGATTTTTTTACTGTTGAGCTGTATGAGTTCTTTATATATTTTAGATATTACCCCCCTTATCAGAAATGTTGTTTGCAATATCTTCTCACATTCGGGTGGTTGAAGAGGTCTTTTTAAAGAAACCCGCTTAATTCTGTTGAATCGGGCTTCACGTAAACCTGTTTGACCACAAAATCGTATTTTCACCCAACATTTAATCATATCATTTAGAACAAGAAGTCTACACCACACATATTAGAAAATGTTGAGTTCTAAAGTTACGATGGTCCCCCCCATATTAATTAGATGTGTGCCTTACCGGTCTTCAACCGATGCTCTAGAAGTTTCTGTCTCAGTATGACAAAGGGGCTGATTGGACCTCACAGTTCCCAGAGACCGTTTCTGTCTCAGCTCACTGTCTTATGAGACGTGCTGTAAGAAAAAGTGCAAGGGTGTCCTCTGAAAGCGAGTAAGGTTAGCAAGCATTGTGTATATGCACTTGGGAAATTTCACCCTGTACTTACGCATATGAAAAACTCTGAGAAGATGCATAACAAAGACAGTTCTTCAGCTTTGTACCATTGTTTTCTCCCCTCCTTAAAATGGTACATCTGGCCAGCCTGTGTTTAACTGGGCATGTCCCACCCGATTATTTCTGGGGAGGAACTCCTATGAATGAAGCCTCCTTTACCCACCTGCAAGCGCTGAGTGGAGGCCTGGTCTTTACAAATCCAGCCTTTCTGCCTTTTCTGTAATGCTGCCTCTTCATGTCTAGGAAGAACCATCATCTTATAATAGTCCCACAGATTTCCTGGGCGAAATTGAGCCTGCTCAGCTATGACTTAAGGAATCTCTTCCAACTCATTTTACCTTTTCTTCTATTATAAGGAGAGCAAAGGTTATACCACATTCTTCTGAACCAGTTAAATATTGTGTCACAAGCACTTGATACGAGAGGTGTGTTCAGATTGCAAATACGGTTCTTTGCACTTGCACAACAACAATGAACTTCTCTTTTATTTGAAATGGTTTCACTGAAATGCAAAATGGAGCAAGCCGCAAGAATGGGATTAATCACAAACCAAAGACTGCCTGCAGCAAGGCATGGGTTGTAGACTATCCTAGACATCAGCCTCTCTGGTGTCGGGCTGTGATGGAAAGTATTCCCTAACACCAGTGTACGTATTTCAGATGAAAAGCAAGCACATCACAACAGGCATGTTCACCTTCAGAATTCACCTACCATTACAACTGCCCTGGAAATGGCTGCCCGCGGGTTTCACACATTTGCAGAGCAAGTTCATGGCTAAGAGAGTCACAAGAAATGGGGAGGATAAAAATATCAGAACAGAATGGGGGCTGAGCTTCCTGACACCGCCCTGCCGTTCACAAATGCTTGGCCAAAAGAAAAAAACCCAAGTGAAGCTAGGGCACCATCGTCGTTTTACTATTGTTACTTATTCCCTGGGGGCTGCCCCTGTGGACCACCTAATGGGTTACCCAGCCCCCTGTGTCTCCTGCCATCACTAATCAGGCCAGTACGCACGTCTGTTGTCCTGGGGCTCCATGGTTCTTCGAGAGTCATGGCTCCGCCTATGGCTTTTTGCTTAAGGAACCTAGGCTTGTTCACAAAAACTTTCTGGAACTCTCCTCTCTTCTGTGGCCCCGTGGTAGCTTCCCAGCTCCCTCTACCCTTCAGTGGCACCTTGTTCGATTGCCATTTAATGATTAAAATCATCATCATCAAGCTGTCTTTTCCCAGGACTCCATCTGCTTTTGCTTTTTCCAATTCCACCTGCTCTGGGACTAAGGGCCCAGGAGAATTCCATCCATTCTGCAACCTTCGAAATGTGGGTTTGGCGGTTGCTGGCTCTTAATAGTGAGGGAAGTCCCAGCTGTTTGGCCTCAAAGAGCACGCATGCATGCGCACACATGCACAGTCCCAATTAGGCAACAGAAAAAGAAAGAAAGGGAGGGAGGGAGGGAGGGAGGGAGGGAGGGAGGGAGGAAGGAAGGAAGGAAGGAAGGAAGGAAGGAAGGAAGGAAGGAAGGAAGGAAGGAAAGAAAGAAAGAAAGAAAGAAAGAAAGAAAGAAAGAAAGAAAGAAAGAAAGAAAGAAGATACTGGGAAATGGCTTGGACATTGTGATAGCTGTTTAAAATTCCCCTGTACAGATATTTGCTAAACATATTACATTGGCAATAGAATCAGGAGATTCAAAGACAAATAAGTCATACACCCATCTACACAAGATGTATATAAGCTAGTTTAATGGAATCTCGAAGTGCTGGTGTTATAATGATAGATTTTAAGGATAATGAGTAAATTGGGAGGGGGGTCCTTGGTCTTAATGAAACCTGTTCAGAATTCCAGAAAAAGAAAAAGAAATACATTTTTCTCATTATACCTCATATACTGAATGCTAACCCCTTACATCTAATTACGAAATATCCACAGCACGTACCTGAAATACCATGTTTGCCTTACAGTACAACCTTCCCTTTCCTTGAGAAATTCTACCTTTAATCTCTTAAGTTCCTTTCTGGCATTAAAGAATTCCTTTAATTATAAGAATTAGGACAAAAGTTTGGTTTTAATCACTGTGGCAATTCAACTCTTAACTACAACTTAGTGCACATGAAAGGCTTTTACCTGGTGGAAAATAAGACTGTTTTGATTATTGTAATATGGTCTTTCATTGGCACTGTTCAGTTTTGCTACTATTCCTCATCCCGATATTCAGAAACTAATTAAGCAGCCTTAATTATTACCTGTCACATGTGTACAATGCACGTCCCACAGTCAATTAAGAGTCTTAACAGTTCCTCACCCTGCTGTTTTCTGTCTCTGTTTTTCCAGTACTTATGACTGACACCTAGGTGACCCAGACAGAAAGCGTATAAACAATAAATGACAGTGACTGTGGAAGGTGAAAGAATACCAGGTGACGGATTTGAATAATGTGAAGAATATAATACACCTCAAAAGAACCCTGAGACCTAGAAAAATCACTTGGGGAAAATAAAAATTTCAGGCTTTATCTAAATCACGGATTTACTGGTCACTCACACACATGCAGTCCTTAGGTGCCTATTGGGGAGGCAATTACAAAGACTAAACTTTTCCGAAGGGTCTCTTTCTTACCTAGGCCGTCTTTCCCTGCTGCAAATTTCAGCTCAAATTTCCCAGGTGATTCTCAAGTGCACGTTCAGTATCAGTGCTTTTGGATAGAAAAAGTCAACTATTCTGCTTTTTAAATGCTGCCTGCCCAAGAGCAAATCAGCATTAATGAATTCAACAAATATAGATATTTGTGGAGTCCACTTTACTTAGTCACAAGAGAGGAAAAGCAACTGGTAATCATGAGCATATGGAAGCTATCCCCTGGGCACTTCCAGAAAATCTGAACATGATGGCAGTTTGCAAGGAGTCTGTCAACAGATCTATGAAAAAATGTGTGAGCTCCTGAGTAATACTATAAAGTATGTCTAGTGAGACAACGGATTGCAATTCTTCTCTTAGCAAATGAGCAATTATTTCAAATAATGAAAATGCTCATTGCTTTCAAAAGTATATGGAAACATCTGTTCTTATATATATTTTAGTGGAAGCGAATTCGGTGAAACACTTTGGTTGTAAGTTAAATGTGTATCTAGTACATATATGTAAATTAAGTAATCCAGAAAAATTTCAAGTATATAGGCTTTAGCTCCTTAGAGTAAAGCACAGAATCCAAGAAAACTCTATTTTGAGTTATTTCACTGCTCCTTATAGGAGAAAGGACATTAATTTATAACTCTCAAGTTTATAGGGTTTAGAATCATGACGCCATCAAAGACAAATTTGTATTTTTCATTTATTATCTTACAAACTCTACAAGTATAAACTTTTCCCCAAACCACACAATGAGGAGAAGCCAGTAATAGTGAGCTTCTCATGTGCGTTTTAGATTCGTTGTTTATCCTCATTGTTTGAATGATTTTTATGTAAGACCAGATGGTAACCGGAGTCTTGGGGATGGGAAAATGAGAAGATGTTGGTCAGAGGCTACAAATTTCAATGACAAGACAGACAAGTTCTGGGGATGTACTGTATAGCATGGTGATTATAGCTAATAGTGCCGTATTATAAACTTGGAAGTTCTTAAGCATGTAGATATTAAATGTTCTCACCACAAAAAAAGGAAAGCGTCATTATGTGAGGAGAGGGAGGTGTTAGCTAACACTATGGTGATAATCATTTTGCATTATATAAATGTATCAAATCAACACGTTGTACACCTTGAACTTACCCAATGTTATATGTCAGTGCTATCTCAATAAAGCTGGAAAAACATTAAGCAACATTTAGTTGAAAAAACAAAAAATTCCCAAATACCTTTTATACACTCCCTGTATATTCTACAATTAAATTTTTTAAATCTAAAAACAAGAGTACTACCCAAAATCCACAGTGGATATCTGGCATAGTTTTTATGTAGTGTCTAGAGTAAAAATACACATTTTTATGTTCCAATATGTGATGATTTACTATATCATGACTCATCAGTATTGATTTTATAAGGACAGCCAATTTTAAACCATACCCTTGCTGAGTAAGAAAACCTAACAGAGAAACAATAAAACATAACCATGAACCTTCATTCAATTTCTAATATGAGAAATCACTTCTGTTCTTTTCTTAATATGGATGTCAATCTCAGCCTGAGATTTAGAAGTAATTGGATCCTGTTTCTAGGACCTCCTTGGAGAAAATTCTTTTTGTCGCTAACTTGTATTTATAAGGTCACAAAAGTCCCAGGGCTTTTGTAAGATGCACTGTCTGATTATTTCTAGTGTTTTTCTTGTTAGATCACTTAACAATTTAGGGCAATAGCTTATAAGATTATAAATTAAATTATGTTGACATATCAACATCACTGATGGCTTTTTTGAAAGTACACCAGGCAGTTTTTGAGTGAAGAAAACAGTACTCTGATCCCTCTTGTGGATGTCACCCAGTGACATATTCCACTAGATAATCTTGTCCCTCTGGGGCATCGTCAGGTTATATCTAAGTTAGCACACAGTGGTGCCATAGACTGGAACTGACAATAACTCATGCACAACCAATTTAACTGGGATCCCTGGAGCAACCAGGGTTACGTTTTTAAGTCTATGGACAATGTCAGGCCCAATATTTAACTTTGGACATTGATACACAAGTATAGTGTACTTATTTTAAACAAGTACGTGTGTGTGTGTGTGTGTGTACGTAGCTCCATTAACCAGGTCTACTTCAAAATAGGCTACTGTCAGATGAAATTGCCAATTAGTGGGAATAGACAGGGTAGAAGTTGTAAGTTGTATATTCAATTGCTTTGGTGCTCTTTGGTGTACGCATTTCCACATGAATTCAGTTCCCCACCAGTCAAAGCCAATATCAGCTGGTACACACCCATCATACACCTCTGGTCAGCCTGGTCCTTACTAACATGGGACCTTCTGATCCAACTTCCTTTTTCTCTATCCCTCTAAGGATCCATGCTGTGTGCACTGTTTGTCTCCTCACCCTGTATACATTGATTAAATGAAAACAAAACAAAACAAAACACAAAGTGTTTTATGCAAAGAGAATATTCATTCATAGATGTGAGTGGGACAGGTGTCAAGAGCTGATATTAGAATCTAATAATTAAATGTATTAATTTTTAATTTCAGGAGGGTTTCAATCAAGTGCCTGCCAGTCGCATTCCTGTTAATTTGCAACAACATACAGTGTCTGCATAAAAATTGGTGCTTTTTTTTCATGAACGCACTGATTCATTCCACAGATGTGTTACTGTGTACTTATTGTTGGGTACCTTTTACCTATTAGAACTTGCTTTGGTCTCTGAGACTCTGACAGAAAAGCACCAGACATTGCTTCTATCCTTAAGGAGACAGTTTAAAGTAATGGCTAAGTGGCCACACTCTGAAGTTGGACTCAAATTCTGTCTCTACTACTTATTGGCTGTGTGGCCTTGAGCAAGACATTTCACTTCTGTGTGCCTCAGTGTGCTCACCTGTAAAATGGATTGATAAGAGTTATTATTGCTATGAGTATTGAGTAATATGTAGTATGTAAAGTACTTAGAATAGTGCCTTGTCCATAGTATAAATTCAATCAATAGTCATTATTTTTATAGCAAACTTGTCCATCCTGCAGCCCAGGACAACTTTGAAGACAGCCCAATACAAATACGTAAACTTCCTTAAAACATTACAAAAACTATGCATGGACCTTATTTTCTAGCTCATGAGCTATTGCGAGTGTGAGTGTACTTTCTGTGTGGCCCAAGATAGTTCTTCTTCCAACGTGGCCCAGGGATGCTAAAAAGTTGGACACCCCTGTTTGATAGTGAAGGGAGATTGCAGTTAGTCAAGGAGGAAGATGTGAAAACAAGTAATTACAACCCAAAATGATACGTACTAAACTAGACAAGTCAAAGATGCCATGGCAGCCACAGAATTACACATAACCATAATTCGGTGTGCCAGGGAGGGCTTCCTGAAGGAAGTGATGTTTAAATTGGAACTTGGAAGGGTTGTAAGTACAGGGGAATGCTGTGGTTTGCACAGAAGGCAAGACCAGAGAACAGAAACTCATTCAAAAATTAAATGTCTTGAAAACGCAGATTTTTGTTGTTATCAGAACAGATCCATATTTGTTTCTTAGGATATCATGCTGAGGCAGTTCTTCGTCATTACACAGTTAGGGAAGTCTAAAGGATCTACAATTAAAAGACTTTATCCCAACCCAAACTGTTATTTGTCTCTCTAACCTCCTCTTTAAAAAAATAAAACTCAGACCACTCTTTAAAAGTTTGCCATTAGACCCACAAAAATGGAGAAAAACTGTGAGACATATTCACAATGTTAAATTCAATAAAAAGGAATTCAGCAAACCAGAAAAAAAAAATACAAGATTCTATTTTTAAAATTTCCATTTACAAATGTACCCGAACTATTTCTACCATCAGTACTTTAGTCACCCCCAAATTTGCATCCATCCCCATATCTTCAGAAGGATTTTAAACTTGGCTCGATATGTTCACAGACTTTAAATGTGGCTGCTGCCAGCCAGAACGCTAGGATCCAAGATGCACAATTTTCATAGAGCAATTTTTACTGAAAAAAAGTAATTTGATAGATAAGTTTTCCCTATTAAGAGGATCTGATAAAAGGTGAAAGTTGTGAAACACTTTTCCACGAAAGAAAATATCCTTTCTGGTAGTCTTCATTTGCTCTAGTGGAAAAAGGTCTCCTTCGGATCCATTGTCCTTCACTCTGGATCTGCATTTTAAAGATCCTGAAAAAATACTAACACTTTCTGGCAACAGAAGCAGGTTGCAGCTCAAATGAGCTCTTAGCAAGGCCCCCCCCCCTGTGGGAGAGGGGCCGTGTCACACTTCCCCATGTTCATAAGAATGCAGAAAGTCCAGCAGTAAATGTTGTTGACTGGAAATGGTACTGACACTAACACAGGAATTGAGAAAATGTTTTATTATCATCGTTAAGTGCTCTTAGATGGGAGGCTCCTCTATTCAGGTCAGATATTTCTGTCTGGCCGTAGGTAATGGGCAGCATCTTAATTTATTTTTCAGTAGACTGTGAACTGATTTCGTTCAAGAAAACAAAAGAAAGAGGAAATCGTGTGTCTTCACAGCTTCGCAATGTCATATCCTTCCTTGTCATAAGTGAGGCACGTGTTTTGGGTTTCATATGCTGTAGGAGAATATACATTTTTGGAACATATTTTAATTTCCGAGTTGAGCAAAATAATCCTTATTGTAAGGCAGAATGGAAGGACAGGTCAGGGCACGTGACACATTCGTGCAGAGATAAAACAAGGAAGATTCTGGTTTGTGCTTTGAAAGATCCAAGGGCGACTCTAAGCATCTCCATGGAGAGGCCAATTATGTTCCAAATACATGAACTCATCGAGTCCCCGGAAACGTTTGGAAATAAGGGTCAAGTTGATCTGGTAACTACTATGGAGAAATTGAGAGGAAGATTCCCCCAAATAGGGAAAGAAGGCCAAAGCACCTGCATCTCTCAAAGTTAAGCCAAAGAAAGTGCAACAGAATGTAATACATGTGATACGCTTCATTTGATTTGACTGCATTTTTAAAGAGAGGCCCTCATACCTAAGGCAGGAGAATTTTAGAATCCCATCCATGTGAATGCAAGTCTATTTACAAAGAAAGATGTTTGAAGGTGTTGGCAAGTGATACACCCAGGTACAGGTATTTAATGGAAGTGACTGGTGAAGACTGAATTTCTCAACAGACTGGTATCTTACAAAACTCTACGTGGTGGGGATGGGGGAGAGAGAGAGAGAGAAGCTACCTTTCCCAAAGTTCCTGCAATGTGAATCATCTCAGTGCTTCCTACTTTCACAAATCAGCCTACCTGAGAATCCAGAATATACACGTACGTACCAAATATATTTCTAATAATTGACGGATTAAAACTAATTTTCGAAAACATCATCCAAAATTCACGCAGGATTTTCCATTAAACCAGTCAGGTTACTGATCAGACCAATCAGCACTTGGTACCTGCAAGGCCTAAGCCTGAGCAGGTTACCTGTATTAACTTTTAAAACTTACAATAATCTTTTGAAGTAGGCACTCTTAACATCAAACAAGTGGGGAAACTGAGGCAGAGAGACGTGAAGTAATTTGTCCAGGTCACACAGCTAGCTAGTAAGTGAGAGGAACTGAGAATCAGCCCAATCGTCTGGTTTAAAGATCTGACATCTTAGGCTCTACAGCACCCTGGGGTTCTCTGCAGGCTAGACACAACCTGGAGTTGAAGTCATGAAGCTCCATATCAGAGGGCACCTAGAGCAGCTCCACAGTCATAACTCAGTTCAGGGCCTGTTCAACGCCTCCTTACCTCTGTCTAAAGGTATGGATTCTTTCCATCGAGGACATAGCTCCAACATAGCACCTTTATGATCTAATCAACCATTATATTCTCAGACAAATATTTTGATCCTTTAGAAGATTTTCTGACCATGCAAGGTAGCTGGGTGACCTGTGATTACTTTAACTGATCCAAGTCTATGTTTTTTGGCAATAACAACAGCAAAATAAGATTCTTCAAATGCACCATTGCATGCTGTTTTAATCAAAGTAAAGAAGGAACACTCAAACGTCTATCAGCAGTGGATTGGCTTCTAACAATTTTTAACATTTTTTATATTTATTGAATGACTTTTTCCTTTGTAGACCTGACTGAGAACAACTTGACCGTGAGACTATATTTTACTCACAAGAAAATGTCATGACATGTAAAAAAGCAATAAAAACACAGAAGAAATACTGAGAGAATTTGTTATGTAATGTTAGTGGGTGCCTTGTTTCTCTGATGTTCATTGTCTAGACACACAGAAGAAGATTACCAAAAAGCAAAAACAGCAGATATTTTTAATTTTTCAATACTATCCCAAATGAAAAACAAACTTAGATGCCATTTATCAAAATGTAAACACGTAATTCAGGCAATAACCAATATTTTTCACTTTTCCTCAGTACTAACATGGATAAAATGAGTGTCCTCCCTTCTGGATTCTAACAGGTTCTTTGAGTTCAAGGTCCCTGACACGTTCATGTTTAGCTCTCCAGCACTTAACACGGTGAACAGTACTCAGTGTGTGTTCAATGGTTTTCTGCTCAACTGAAGTGAAAGGGTGAAAACTGGTGGCTGTAGACTCAACAAAGACACACACATGAAAGCACACAAGCAGCAGACGCTATGTATTTTAAATCCAAACACGTAAGGATGTCTACCAAACAGGTAATCGTGTTCATTGTTGAATCCAGAAAGTTGTTATCCCAGGAGTACCATTTATCCGTTTCCTTCTAGAGGTCAGCCCCTCCTGTGAAAATGTATTATAACATATTTATCTTTTAAGATTCTCATCAGCCTTGTGAAGTAGGCATTGCTACCATCCAAAGTGAAGTTCAGAGAGATTAAATAACTTGCCCAAGGTCACACAGTTGATACGTGGTAAAGTTAGGATGAAACACCTAAATCTGTGTGTCTCTGGAGTCTGTAGTGTAGCCATCATTGATGCAGCCTTCTAGAAGTTTGAGCTGAGCCATGTATATGCACTTTAAAAAAAAGTATAATGTTTAAACAATGCCAATGAAAACTACATTGGAAATATCAGAAAGAATAAACTATCAAAGAGAAAATGGGGAACATTATGAACAGGGTTTTCCTGTCTTTGGGGATGATTGCCTTGAATATCTATATGTGTGCAACTTTTTAAAAACACAAGGCTTTAAAGATTTAAGGGAAAAACTAAAGGCTTCTGGAAACAGCTCATTCACTACAGGGTATTTTAAAAAGAATCTGTAATCAGAATCTACAACTAGAAACATACAAAATGTCTTGAATGTGAGGTCAAACATCATAAAAGCACCTCCGACAGGCTGTCCTTTATTCTCTGTATCATAAAGCAAGTTGAATTCAAAGACACCCAGTTAACAAATCACTGAGAGGCAATGCTACGAGACCAATTTCCTAATTTCATTTATAATATATAAACCTGCTTTGATTGGCTCCCATTGTGCTTTGTTAGACTGAATGGGAGTGAGGAAAATGTCAAGACCCTTGACCCTCCTGTCCACATTTCTTCCTCTCTTTCTTAAGATGACAGGAGTTTTTATAGGTCTGTACAGGTTTTGGAACTCATCGATGCCCTTCATCTCCGTTAACCTCACAGTATCAAAAATGATACAGCCAATATAATTTTGTCCAGTTGACAAAGGAGGAAATAGTGACGCAAGGAGCCTTGTGGGAGATGGAACTAGAATCTAGTTTCCTTGTAACTGGATCCATGGTTCCTGCCTCTAATGCAACGCAGGTCTTTGCATTTCCCTTGATCCAACTTCTCTGCCAGAGTGGCTGCACGTTCGGTGTCTGGCCCATTTGACAGGATAGAAACACTGACGATTGTTGAAATGAGTGAGCAAAGCCAAGATAAAGAAAAATCAAAGCAACAAACAAATGGAACCACACAAAATAGACCAAGGAACAAAATCACCCAATTACTTCGGTAATTACAAACTGAGAATTTCTCCATTAATAAGGCTGAGAGAGTCTAGACCTAAGTGTGTCCAGCTACCCTTTTCCACTACTTGCTTTAAGAGCTACAAGCAGGCAGTAGAATGACACCCGGATTAATGGATGTATGAGGATTGGTGTTTCTTTTAACATTTCTATAAACTTGTTCCCCAAACCCTTAAATGTTAAAGATCTTATTCCTTGCTCTAGTACTTGTCTCTAGCAAACTGGTTATTGTTTAATTTTTTATCATCATTCAGGGCAATAGAAATTCTTAGGGGGCCAAAGGGTAGCCATAGTAGAACAAATAAAATCTTCATATCTGTGTTGAAATGATTGAGAGAGAGAGAGAGAGAGAGAGTGTGTGTGTGTCTGTCTGTCTGTCTGTCTGTCTGTGTGTATTCCTTAATACATGGCATTGACATGTATGAGGACAATGTTCAAAGCCTTGCAAAACATGAAGAAGCAAACCATCTCTGCAATTACTGGAAGAGATTTCCAATCCATCAAGTACTATTTAATTACTTTAAAGCTTCAATTTAAAAACAAAGCCAGCAAAACGATGGCATTAGAGGGTTTTCTAACCATTTTTTATCAAACTTCTTAACAGATTGGTCTCTGAAAGGAACATAATCAATCTGAAATTTCCTGGGATTATCAACCATTCAAAATGCTGAGAGTTGTGTATCGGCCAATCCATCAAACAGAAATATGCATCCTTAAAACATAAAAGGGTTACTGATTCACTGACCCATGATTATTTTCCTATATGAAAAACACAGCCAGAGACAGGAATAAAATACTTTTCTAAAAGTCTCATCATTCAATCCAAATCAAACTTGATTTGTTTAGGAATCTGCTTTTTCTTAAAAGACTTATTACTTTGTCCTTCAATCACGCCTACCTTTACAATGATCTCCCCAGATCACGTACCTGTAAAATATAGTGGAACCTGGAGTCATACCTGCCTGAATTCAAATTCTGGTCCTGACTCTGAGTACCTATGTTAACTGGAGCAATGTTTTGCCTCTCTCAGCCTCAGTTTCTTTATTTTAAAAATAAGAGTATCAATAATAGTACCTGTTTCATAGTGTTTCGGTAATAATTAAGGTATATGCATAGTTTTTTTCATAACATCTGACATATAGGTATACATGAGAGCTGTCTGTAAAATATCCAACCATAAATGCCTGTATGTTTCATAGGGCATGCCTGGATATTTTCTGACAATTTCTGTGTATCTGGTTTGACTATGATAATTATCTCTTCATTCTCCTGGGGCTAATTTGGTAGTTTAACAAAATGAGTGTTTTGCTTTTATTTCCTAAAACATAATCAATTGTCTCAGCGGGATTTTTTTGAATTCATCTATTTCCAATAATGTATGATTCTACTTTCACCACGTACTCCTCATGAGTTCTAAGATTTGTTTTGTGTTATCTATTTTGTTCCATTGATCTACTTATTCTTACACCAGTATGATATTCTTTTAATTATTGATGGTTTAAATAAGGTTTAATGACTGATGGATTTCTCTATTACTCTTATTTTTCCCCCTTAGGTTCTTAGGTATTTTTGCCTTGCTACTATTTACAATAAATTTTAGGATAATTCTGTCACATTGAAAAATCTCATTGGTAATTTTATTGTAATTATATTAAGCTTAAAAATGAGTATGGGATAAAATGAAATCTTACTAATTAGTATTCCCATCTAGGAACATGGCTCTCCACGTATAATGTTTCTTTTTAAAAAATATACTTAGTAACGTATATGAGGGGCCAGCTGCATTGCATCTAGTTCAGTTCTTCTTGTAAGTTGCTACCTGCCTTTTCATAAATCTCATAACCCTGATGTAGTCCCTGCTCTATAGAGCTCATGGCATTTACATTAATGTTAAGTGAGTTAAAGTTATACATAAAAATAGTAAGGGTTCAATTCATAGAGATGTTAAAAGATATTGCTATTATTTTAAAAATTAAAGTTGGAGAAAAAGGCCAATTTTGCATCAGATATTTCCCTACCAACCAACCAACCAACCAACCAACCAACCAACAGCAAACCCTAAAGCTCCAAAAAGCAGGGATATCCAAGGATCTCCATTTTGATCAGTTCCTCAAAAGAACTCTTTACTAATCACTGTTAATTTAATGCTAATATCTTCTTGTGCTGAAGACATTTCACCATGAAATCTGTGCACTGCACTAGTTAAATCAACCTCATGTTCCCCTAGATTCTTAGAGTTTGAAGAGACCATAACGCCATCTAATGCAAACTTTAAGTGGAAATACATCTCCTCTAATATTTCCAGTAATAGTACATTCACTATTTCATAATTATTAGAATCCTTATAATTTAAAAATATCCTTATTGTACCAATATCTGTCTCCCTGTAGCTGTCACCTATGCACAGGTGCTCTAGGAAAAAGAAGGTGAGGTATCTAATTCCATCTGGCAGGAAGTGACAAAGGGAGTGGAAAGAGGAAGCCAGACAGTGCATTCTGGAGGAGGTAGGTCTTCAACTGCATCATGAAGAGAGAGACGTTAAGGCATTCAAGGTTGAAGAACATCACTGGAAGGACGACATCCTTGGGAACTTTAATCATTTGGGTTCTCCTGAAGCAAAGCAGTATATGAGAGAGTAATGGAAGATGGCAGTGGAGAAGAAGGCAGGTGAATGGTATCTGAGAGTCTTCTGGGTTAAGTTGAAGAGTTCTGGTTTTGTTGACATTGACAAGTCATTAGAAGTTTCTTTAAACTGAACTGTGCTGGCCAGATTTGCTGCTGTGCCTACCTGAAATCCAGCTTATTTTTTTTTTCTTTAACCTTTTCTTCAAAGTACTTTGAAGGTAGTCTCTATGTCCTTTTAGTTCCTTTAAAATTTATCATCTACATGTTTTCCAGACGATGACCGTTGTGGTTCTTTTCCCCTGAACTCATTCTGGTTTGTTTACATTCTTCTTAAATTGTTATGCCCAGAACAAAATCAATACTTCACATGTGATTTAATGCTGCAAAGTACCAGGACATTATTTTATCTCATTACTTCTATGCAAAATTCCTTTAAAGAAGATAAAAATTAGGTTTGGTTTATTCTGGAGTTGGAGTGGGGACAATACATGTGAGTATATATGCATGCATATAATACACATATGTGTATATATACATATATAATATACTCATATACTATAATAATGTAATCATTTTTGTATTGTCTATGGCTGCCTTTGCACTGTGACAGCAGAGCTGAGTCATTGTGACAGAAAGAGCGTGGCTCACAAAGCCGAACGTATTTACTATGTGGCCCTTGACTGAAAAAGCTTCCTGACTTCTGATCTAAATAACATAGATTACAAAGTGATGGTGAAGAAGTAGGTAACATAATGACAATGATAACAACAATGATAACTAACATTACAGGTAATAAAATACAGTAAAGCTGAATTCTTGGCCACCAATAATATTTGGAAATGAAAAAGTTACCAAAGTTAATGTATTTTAAGATCCTTATATTGACAAAGAAAAAGAGATACTGATTAAAATTAAATTTTATTAAGTCAAGGATGTAAGTTATGTTACAAGGAAAATCATGAAAATAAGTAGAAAGTTGAACTTTGAAAATGCCAAAGGGAATAGAAGTGTTAATAATTTTGAGATACTCAAACGATCCCTCCAAAATAGTTTTTAAGAAAGAAAAGCAAATGAAGGACAAAAATAAAGCTGAAGAAAATGCATAAAATAATATGATAGAGATAAATCTAAATATATAATCATTAACAGAGCAAATGGACTAAACTTAACAGTTAAAACACAGAGATTGTTGAATTGCAATAAAGAAACACAGCCATGAAACCTTTACAAAGAACACACACGAAATAGAAAATGTACACAGTAAAATACAAACCAAGAGAAAGGCTGCTGTCGCTTTATTAATATTAGTTAAAAGGCTTCTAAAGAAGAAAAAAATTAGGGTTAAAGGAAGCTACTACCAACAGAAACAACTAAGAACCATATGACTTCACTCATCTGGAATATAAAACTGAAAGCAACAAACAAACAAAAATCTCATGGACACAGTCAATAATTTAGTGGTTAGCTGGGGGCAAGGGGGAAGGGGTGGGATAAGAGGGAGGGGTGGGAGAGGGGGGAGCCGAGTATATAGTGATGGAAAGAGAAGTCACACTGGGTGGTGAGCATGTAATGGAACACATAGATGCACTGCAGAATTGTACACCCGGAACCTATGTAATTCTTGTTAATCAATGTTGCTCCAATAAATTTAACAAAGAACCTAATTACCATATTCCAGGGTATTATTTTGCACTACAGTCCCCTTCAAAGTCCTCTCCTTGGGAAGCTCTGCACCGACGCCAGCACCTAGCCCACCTTTCAAAGCAATTTTGGAACTCTTTTTGGAATGGCCATCAGAGCTGTTTTTATATTATGCTTGATGTTCTGCATGTCATCCAAATGTCTTCATTTGAACATTTCTTTTACCTTTGGGTAAAGAAAATAATCATTAGGGGCCAGATCAGGTGAGTAGGTAGGGTGTTCCTAAAAACTCCCTCACAGACAGTGCCGTGTGAGCTGGTGCATTATCATGATGCCAGAACCAGGAGTTGTCAGTGAAAAGTTCAGGTCATTTTCATCTAAGTTTTTCATGCACCTTTTCAGCACTTCTCAATAGTAAACTTGGCGAACTGTTTGTCCAGCTGATACAAATTCATAACGAACATTCCCCCTGATAACAAAAGAAGTTAGCAACATCATTTTGACCCTTGATTTGGACTGACAGAAATTGTTTAGTGGTGGAGAATTGCCTGACTTCCATTGTGCACTTGGACGCTTTGTTTCAGGGTCATATTGGTACATCCATGTTTCATCACCAGTGATAACATGGCCTAAAACATGGTCTTTCCTCTCCAAAAGGTCTTGGCCAACTTCAACTCTCCTTTGCTTTTGTTCATCGGTGAACTCCTTTGGGACCATTTTTGCACACACCTTTGTCATGCCAAGATTTTCAGTGAAGATTTTCCGAAGTGTTTCCCTATCGATGTTTACTTGGTCTGCTATGCTCCTCATAGTCACACAACAATTTTGACACTTGAATGTTTGCAATGTTTTAGTCAGTTCTGCTCATTACTGGCCACCCTTTGTCAGTGACATTTCTCTTCCCTCAGAAAAACGTTTAATCCATGTGTACACTGCCGTTTTCTTCATGGCATTATCCCCATAAACTTGGACTCACATGTCCCTGGTTTCACTTTCCACTCTTGCCCAGTTTAACTAGAAATTTAATGTTTGTTCATTGCTCTAATTCAAGCTTCCACATTCTCATGATGGCACACAAAAACATGCAACAACAATAATGACTGCCACTTAGAAAGACACCGCCACATTTGACACAAACACAGCTGAGACACAGACGTACCAAGGTTATGAAACCTTACCGAGCTGTTTGTATAGTGCTGCCAATGTAAGTGTATGGTGGCAAGTTTGCAAATTTAATTGTCAGACCCTTGTATACTTCTTTGTAAATCTTTTGTTTATTAAGTGAGAGGGTCTGATTGATTTTTGGTGGCTGGCAGTCAAGACGTAATTGGGATTTTGAGATCGCATTTAGGATCTTAATAATTAATTTAATTTTTTAAGTTACTTCTCTGTGTTTGACTGGAGTCCTCTCTCCGAGGTATTGGAAAACATTGTTAATTAATCCCACAGACTACTAGAAATGTCTCTAAAGAACAGATTTACATAAGTCATATGCTATGTAACAATGTGACCAAAAGGATTTTGCTACTTCTTCCTGGGCTTTTAAGTCTGGTTAACTCTACTGTGAGAAAAATGTGATTTAATCTCATCTCTCATTTTTTCTGGGAATCGTGGCAGGTCAATGTTCTTACACCTGCTTTTAGTCATAGGATTGTTGAAATGGTTCTTCCTACTGCTTTTGTACTGAATGGAGTCTCATCATCGTTTTTCCTGGCATGTGCTCTACTATCTGGGAAACTGAATACCCAAGATCAAATACCTTGCTTATGGAGCAGCAAAATGTGGTTTCAAGTTGAGACAGTTAAATGACTAGAAGCAGTGTGTGTGTGTGTGTGTGTGTGTGTGTGTGTGTGTGTTATTTTTATTCCTTTCATGTGACTTGAAAACCCGGTTACGTCTGTCTTAATATCTACCTGCCTTGGGGAACATTGAAGTTAGAGGGCAAGGTGGGAGATGGGTAAACAGAAAAAAAGTGGTGACAGATACCAAAGCAGAGGGCTGGTACGAAGTGGCTGGCAGCCTAAGAAAATGACTCAAAAATCAGCATGTTATCTCTTTTTTTACCCTCCTCCACCTAACCCTCCTGAAAGCACAGGTTGATTTACGAAGGAACTGCTGACCTGTGATTAAAAGCCTGACCAAACGGTGGCCCAGGCAGTGGCTAGTCGCTTGTGCTAGCGTTCCAAGAAGTCATTCAGTTGGAAGGACTTGCTAATGAGACCGCACTATCGGTAACTGAATCATAGACTACTGGTGCATTTTATTATCTTGTGGAAAGCTTTGGATATGAGTTTTCTATTGCTGCAAACTAAATCACCATGCTTAGGGCCTTAAAACAACACACTCACTTACAATCTCAGTGTGTGCGCGTCAGAAGTCTGGGCACAGCCTTAGCTGGGTTCTCTGCTGCGGGGTCTCATAGGGAGCCACCCAGGTGTCAACAGGGGCTGGTTACTGCTAAGTTCACTCGGTTGTTGACAGAATTCGTATTCTTGCTGCTTCATGACTGAAGGTTTGTTTCAGTTTCTTGCTGGAGGTTTTCCCTCAGCTGCCAGTGACCACCCACAGTTCCTTGCCACATGAGCATCTCCAATGTGGCCACTGACTTCGTGAACACTTCCTTCTTCAAAGCCAGCAAGATCAGGTCATATATAATGAAACTTATTTATCGGAATGACATCGCAGTCACCCCATTTGTCATATTCAGTGTCTTACAAGCAAATCACAGATCCAGATCCCATCTACATTCAAGGAAAGGGCATTACACAGAGACAGGGATCATGGGGGCGAGCATTTGAGAATCTGTCTGCAACACCTTGTATATTGCCTCAGGTGACACTTAATAGCAACAGTGGTCTAGGCTAAGCCCTCAGGGGAAGGGACTTCTCACTTTACGTTTTTAGCTAGAGGAGATGTATCAAGGAAACCAGAAAGCCTAGCTAACAAAGGGTTGGAGAGAGACAAAATAAATATTAAGAAAGTCAGTGAGCTTAAACTCTATCTCTACCCACCTTTGGAGAGCCAGTAGGAACTGCCTAACATGGTAGCAGTTGATAGTGATGATTTCCTTCATTATCGCTTATGGCTAAGGCTAGGTCGACTGCTCCTGCCAATACCTAATGAGAGATTGGAAATGTGCAACCCACACAACGGGTAAGGGTCAAAGAGCTGTGCCTTTAAGTCTCTGCTGACAAGACTTGCATACTTTCTCAAAGTATAAGAAAACCCAGAGTGAACTGGAAAGAAAATACTTGAGTTGTCCAACTTTTCAGAAAGGCAAAGGAAAAACGAACTCACAGACTTGGAATTTTCCTTCCTGATTCACAGCATGGTGGGTGTGAGAATCTCAATTTCTTTTCCTCTCAGTGGCGTACACCCTTAGCCCATTTTCACCTGGCCTAGTCTGTCTTCCCCAATATGTCACATTTTGACTCCGTTTGGTGATACTGTGAACACGTGCTGGGATGTGGTAATAAACGGAGGCAGTTGCTTGATCCAGATAATTTATTAAACCCCCTCAACCTCCATTTATAGAGAATTTTCATAGAATGTACGCTTGAAATCTCAGGGTCTCTCCCAGTATAGGATGTGGTAGAACTGATTCTACCAGGGAAAAGCCTATACTCTAAGTTTCTAAGGGTTCTTTTTTACTGTAAAGACATTTCTTAAATCCATATTGCTCACTGATAGAATCAGATCTCTGGTGTTATTTCCTAAAGACTTCTCGGGAGACTGGCGACACAACCTGTCTTGAAGAAACAGCAGGAATAACCTACAAAATTGGCAAGGCTTTTGACATTGCAATCACTAAAACTAGGCAGCATGAACTAAACAGAGCATCTGCTCCATAGATGTTTAAATATTCGTGGCAGGACCATCACATTGCAAAACTCTAGAGGGCCACTTTCAACTTGCGTATTTGTTTCAGGGCTTGCAATTCGTATATTATCACAATTCACTATGAATTGTCTTTGCTCAAGTTGTGCAATATGGCAGTCCTGGTCATGGGGTCAGAATGAAAGCAATATTATAAAAATCAACTTCAGCCTCACTTGTTGGCCTAATGTGGTTGCCTGATGGCATTTTATATTTATAGTTAATGACCTCAAATGCATGATACAAGACCAAGTTCACTGAGTTCGTAACTGATACCAATTGCATACGTGTGTCAGCACTGGTTCAGGGCGTGAGAAACTATGGAAAATACCTCCCAGCTTTCTAGCCATGGAAATTTTATTCATGTTGATGCTTCACTTTCTCTTTCCATGACAGTGGCATTATTGAACATCTCTACTGGTTTAATTTGCCACCAAGATCCTTGATAATCTACAGAGAGCATTTTTTCCTAGGAAAATTCATCAACAGAACCCTTGTTAAATCAGTCTGCCTAAAAATGTGGATTTTTTTTTTACTACATTAGTTGCCTAAATGAATACTTTTCATATGTGGATGACATTGACATAGCCTTCAAACAACTTTCTGCACAAATTGGACACAGTGTACCAAGAATAAACTGCCCTTTTGCTGCACTTGCTTACTTCACAAAGCCTTCCATAAAGAAAGGGGCTAAGCTTATCTACAAATGTGGAAAATAGAGGAAAAGATTGAAGCAAAGATTTCATTAAAAGTAATGAGACTTGCAGACCTAAATTGAAGTTTCACACCTCTTGATTACTTGATCCTTCGTTTGATAGACTTAACTTCCAGGTTACTACATTATTGTAAAAGAAAAGTGTTCCCAGAACAAGATCATCATGTCCCTCTCCCCCAAACAACCCGGGAATGTGGGCGTGTGCACGCGCATGCACACGCTCGTGCATGCTTGTGTGCACACACACATGCTGTCTGGAAAGTATACAGCCACGTAAGATGAAAAATAGAGAAATAGTATTTATGGATGGAATTTTTTCTGGATAGCACACACACACACACACACACACACACAAATACACACACACTTTTGACTCTGAATGCTTATTTTTCTCTTCTTTAAGTTGCTCTGTATTTATTCCTATGAGCAAATACGATAGAACAATAACTAGCATATTTAATACGATAGAACAATAACTAGCATATTTAATACTTATTTTATGTCATATACTATTCCAAGCACTTTATATAGATTAAACTATTTAATCCTTACAGCAAGTCTGTGAATCATGGACTGTTAACCTCATTTTACAGCTGAGAAAACTGAGGCCCAGGGAATCTGAATCATGTAGCTAGGGCCACCCAGATACTGAGTGGTATCCTGATTTGTGAACATCAAGCACTGTAACTCCTGAGTTCGTACTCAATAAAATGAGTTACCAAGTATATTTCTGTAAATCACATCATTCTACAATTTATTTCCAGACTATAAAATAGAGTTGCAACAAAGAATTTGGCATCTCACGATGTTAGAATAATTAGATATAAATGTTGAAAGCCCTTTTAAACTATAATTAAAGAAAATTTCATAAAAATGTTAAGTAAATCTCAAAATATAAATGCTGTGACCAAAGTTATGCTGTTTACATAAAATGTATTAGTTTAGAGCAGTTCTATCGTAGAAGAAATGCCCTATTGCCTTATTTTATGCAATTGAGATGTCTCTAGGATGACTAAAATTGTTTATATCTACAATTAGGTGCTGCACATAAATTGAATTAATACAAAAGAAATCATTCAATGTAATTTGCCGTAATTACTTGACTTCGGTAAATTCATTGTAAAACAAAGTCTTAGGCACCATTTTAGCAGTTTTGTAAATTCATGTGTCTCGTACACCCGGTGGTAGGGCCCTCGTGCATTGTAGCTTCTTACATTTGGCACTCACTCCCTTACCCAAGTCATTTGTCACCTATAAAGCTTTTAAAACCTGAATTATGTTCACTTTCATATTTTAGAAGCAAGCAAACAGAAATCTCATAATTCCATCATCTGTGACATTTACTGAACATGCTACATGCTCGTTGACACACAAGTTAAATTGTACAGATACAGTGAAAAACAAAAACCTTTCTTCCTGGCCCTGATTTCCAAAGGTTAACACTCTTAAAATTTCTTCCACATTCTTGCACAGTTTAAAGTAAACACACATATATACATACACAGATGGCAGTTTAAATGCTTATTGTGCAATTCTTTTTTAATTTATGAGTAAATTAGTATAATCTATACACTGTAATAAGCTTTGTTTTTTCACTCAGTATCGTTTCTCATCTGCTCATACAGAGCTAATTTAACCTTACAAATGTCTGCATGTTGCTCGTGTCAATCACCCGTCATGAAATGGGCCAACGTGTTGAGTCTCCAATAAAGTTCACTGAAGCTGAATGCGGCATCTCACAACCACACCAGCAGGTCCATGGATGCAAATGGGTTTCTAGAACACTCACTTAGTGGCAGAAGCATGTACTCCAAGGGGACCACCCTCCAGAAGGTCATTTAGGTTTCTCTTTTGCTGCCTCCTCATATATGTCTATGTTTATACCGATACCATACTGTTTTAATTGCCGTAGCTTTGTAATAGAGATTGAAATCAGGGAGTATGACTCCTTTCGCTTTGTTTTGTTTTTTCGAGATTGTTATGGCTATGGGAGTCTTTTGATAATGGGGTTCAAGGGGGATACATAACAATTTTTACCCAGTACTTTTCTATGATATTTGACACTTTTATTTATCCACTCATGTATTATTTCTATCATCTAAACATCACTTTAAATTCACAAACTGGTTTTTTGTACAATATATTTCGCTCATCACTACATTATTTTCCATAGTTCTAGATAAAAGTTCAATGAGGCAATGGTTATTGTTCTTATAACTTCCATATATTGAGCATTATACATTGAACCAGGTACTATGCTAAGCACCTCACTGGCATTACATTTGTAACTCTTTCAAGAACCACCTCTGTCGAGTAACGTTATTATGTGCCAGGCACTAGCTAAGTGTTTTACTTACGAGGGCGGTCTGGAAACAGTCCAGCCGTAAATGCCTCTGGTTTTCATATGACATGGCTGGAGACTTTCCGGACAGCCCTCCTATACTCCCTCATTTATCCTAATGACCCTAGGATTTGGCTATAATCATTATCCTTACTCTCAGGTCAAGACACAGGGGCTTTGAGAGGTGAAATAACTTTTCCGAGGTTGACACAAGTCCTCTGTCGTGAAGACGGGCATCAAAGTGTGTTGGTCTGATGCCAGAAACAACCCTCTGAGCCATGGCACAGTATTTCCTGGCTTCTAAATATCCTGAGTCATGGTGACAAAGCTCAACCTGTTATCATACAAACATGGAACACGATAGCAATTTGACTTTTAAAAGTTAACACACATAACTTTAATTAGAGAGGCCCGATTTGATAGCAAAGAGTGACGCTCTGCTTAGTCACAGAACAGGACAAAATTCTTCCTTTGCTCCCCGGATGTAGTGCTCCAAGCACGACCCATGCATGCCATTTGCAAAGGGCAGCTCTTTATAGTACTGGCTGCTTTGGGCTCATTGCAACTTCACTGAGTTGGAATGGAGTTCTCTAAGTTTCAGACTTTACCACCATTAAATCATTCTAATTGTGTTGCTACCTGTGATGGCAGGAATATAATTGGCCTTTGTTTTAACATTTCATGTTCCTCTGCAGGAAGCTCTGAAATATGACTTTTATCTCTTGTAAACTATGGTAAAGAAAAGGCAAAGGACCTGTGTGCAACACCAGCCTCATATATCACAAATGCGCTCTTTTGTTCTTTTATATTGTCACGCCAAGCTCCTAGCTAAATACCGTTCTGTGAGATTAAACTACTTTTATTGATCACAGCTTATTTCCATCTGCTATACTGTGTTTCCAATCACTTCTTCCCAATACATCTTTATTTATCGTGGATTGAATTTCTTTAATTTCCTGTACTATGTATGTATGTATGTATGTATTTGTCTTAACATACCAATCTCCCACCATTGCATCCTATGTTCTGGGTAATGTTTTAATTCTAATATAGTGGCACTTTTGTCTTAATCACTTGGCGAGTCTCCTCATCTAGCTTGATCCATTCTCAAGCAGCAGGTTATTTTACTACGTGCCCTGCTTATTACTGATTTGGCAACTTAAGCTTTAAGATTTGTGGTATAGATGCATTTGTTGTCCTTTATTTTTCCTATGGGCCTTTTTCCTCATGAAGCCTCATCATCACATCTGATTTTCATATTTATCAAGGTTTGTCACTTCAAAGGTAAATGTTGTCGTCCGTTCTGCCATCAATGCACACATTTGTCACAACATTGTCAGCCAACATAATTTTTCTTAACAAATCTTTAAATATCATGAACACAGATCGGATAAGCTCATAAATATTCACCAAACTAACACACATATCCAGGAAAACATGTCAGTGGAAATATTAGCAGTAGGTTTCATCAGCAGCCGGAGGGGGCTTGACTGAATCACAAATACAAAAGATTTTATGCACCAACGCAAATTGTATGAACACAAGACTACGTTTTCACAAAGTGGAATTTAGCAACTTATTAGCCACCCAATGAAACCTAAGACCGATGTGAAGCGATAAGTAAAAATTGCCAAGAAATTATATGCGTACAACTGGGCTTGAAATTATTCACCTGAAATGTTATATAAGATCCCAGCTCTGCAAGGCTAATGAGACTGATTGTCTCTAGTGTCAGCAAGGAGACACTAGCATGTATAAAGTCAGCCTCATTTGTATTACAGGCCGTATTTATATAAATTTTGCATTCAGAGTTGATGTTATTGTAGTAAGAGTTAGGAAAAGCCATATGCATGTTTCACCAACTTTATGTGAACTGAGTAATGTGAAACACATTTTACAACATATAGGCAATGTGTGACCTGCCACATTGGCTGAGATTCTGGCCAAAAAAAAAAAAAAAGAAAAGAAAAGGTACGCGAAATTATCAAAACTTCAGAGGCTATGCTCACGATTTGTTCCCATGAAAGCTAGTTAGGTTGGGGCCAAAAATGAAATAATACATTTCTTAATTTTACATTTTTTCCCCTACTAATTTAAAACCTGAACTCAAGATGATTTTCTTATTCCTTTGGTTGACCTCAGTGCTATCTCCTAAGCTTGCAAGAGCTTCTCTCTAGGAAATGTCATCTTTACAGGATGGAGGCATTTCCATTTTTTAAAATGTAGGAGAAAATATCTTGTCATCTATTGTTTCACAGATGGCAATCTAATGGCTTTCAAAGGGGTCTACAGCTGCTGCATTCAGTGACAACGTTTTAGACATATGTGGCAGGCAGCCTCTAAGATGGCCCTCAGTGTGTCATCAATGGTTCCTACTTTAGCTTTGTTAACTCGGAGTAAGACCGGACTGACTTAAAGGTAGCCAGTGAAACTTCTTTATACCACTTTCTATGTAGTGCACCCAAGTGGCTTTTCACTTCATTTCACAGATTGACCTGAATAATGGTTTGTTATTGGAGTATGTACCCCATGCCTGGCCAGTACTAAATTAATATTTAAAAGTTGCAGATGTCATTTTGAAAGTATGGAGAGCCTAGAATGAAATAGGTGCCGCTGTATTTCGCTGGTGACCATTTTATTCCATAGAGCCTTTCTAGCAAAAAGTCTAGAAATATGTACCAAAAGTCTTAAGAAACTCGCATGCTTTGTCTTAGAACCTTCACTTCCAGAAATGTGTCTTAAAAATAAACAGAAAAGTAGACCAAAATGTATGAACTAAAATGTTCATTTAAGTCTTATTTATAAAAGTGAAAAATTAAGCATGTCTTAAATGTCACAAGGGTTTGGCTAGCTAATTTCGAGGACGTAGGAAAAATAGAATGAAATACTATGCAGTCACGAACAATGATTCAGTAGAAAATATTTAGTAATATAAATGGTCTTTATGGCTTCTGGTGGAGTGAAAAAAGTAAGACAAAACAATATGAAAAATGTGCTCTCATTTATGTAAAGAATACAAAAAGGAAACACCCCAAACAACCCTGAATATCTATAGATTAAAACAGTAATGGGTCATTTATTTCCAAGGATCAGATTATGGGTCTTTGTACCATTTTGTTTTTGCTAACTTGTAATCTGTAACTAAAAAGAAACACATTTAAAAACACCTATCAATACATGGGAACGGAAGTCTGGACCTAAAACATGAGCTTTATTAGGACTCTCAACCATTTTCCTCTTTTTCTGTCGATATTATTTACCAATTTAATAACCCAATTTATAAGAAGTGAAGCAAAAGATGTTTCAAAACTTCATCTGAACTGAAATCTATTTATTTTATTGAGAGCTGTGTTCCTAGGTCTTTTATGTTTAGGTGAGTAGATTTTCCTGAGCAAACTTAACAACCAATGTAACTTAAAAAATGCTTTCTAAATGCTATTACACTGCCACTGATGAAACTGTTTTGGGGGAGCAAATCTTGGGCCCAATCACTAGCCATGCTAAGGTTCCTCTCTTGTTTACTCTGCACCATTGTATCATTGGTTTCCTTTTATAGTCAGTTCTTGTTGCAACTCACGCTGCTGTAAGGCCCCTAATGCAGAGACTCGTTTTCTATCTGCTGCCAGCGCGTTTGTCCAGCGTAAGGAAGGGGACTGTGAGTGTAAAGCATTGGACAGTGACGCATCAACGCTCCAGAATGCTCATCTTTTGTAACATTTGCTCTTCGTGGCATTAGCAGATGACAGGAATAGACCTGAATGACGAAAGCAAAAAGAAATCAGACTGCTGGAGAGCAATGAATCTACTTGAAAAGAGTCGATTACTGCGGAGAAAAACGGGAGGGCAGTCTCCTCTCCAGCACAACGTATGCTTCAGCAGGTGGTGGACTACAGTCGTTCCGTACATTCACTGAACCCTTCTCTAAACCCCAGAGCCCTTCCCTTCTGAAGAATGGCAAACACATTTATATTAGACATTCGGAGCCACACTTTCATTTTGTCATCGGGTGGGTGTGCAAGCAAGCAGTTAAAAAAAATTATGTAGAAAAACAACCACTCTACTACTTAAATTATAATTAATGTCACTGTTGTAATGTTTCCAAATGCATTATTCACTTTGGTAATGTTTCCAAAAAATAATTAACATATACAGATTTACACACCACTAAGTTGATGGCTCCATTCCCAACTCTGGTAGGCAATGAATTCAAATTCCTGACTTTTCAATTGCAGAGGGAAGGGATGGAAATGCTCTTGTGTTTAAATCAAGGAATGAGAAAATCATCTCTTGATTCAAATTCTTCAGCCACCGAGTCGTGAAGTTTGAAGGCCCGTAATAGACAACTGAGGAAATAGATTCAAACAGTAACAAGAAAACAAAGAAAAGCAGAGTGTGATCATGACCAATTTACTTAAGAACATGTCTTCATCTGTAAAATGTGAGAGTGCTTCCTTCATGTGGAGGGTCTCTGGGACCATTACATGAGATAATACAATGCCTGCTTAATCACAGGCTTACATCTGGAATACATTTTACCCTGGATTCGGTTAAAGACACAGCAAGCAAGCTAAGTCAGTGTTTATGCATGTGTTCATTTTGTAATTCTGACACTTTAGGAACAAGCTGCTTTATGAACAAGTTCAACTGGAAAGTTGGCCCCTGAGTCTGTCTTTGATTCTTTGAACTCCCTACTTGATCGCCATGGACAAGGGAAGTGGCACAGTAACCTTTGTCTTCTACAGCCTTCTGTGATAGAACAGGCTCTGGGCTGCTTCTGCCCCTGCTGAAACAGCTTCCACAGGAGATGCCAGGAGCAGTAATCCAGGTCTGCATAGTGACCACAGTTAGAGATTTTCAACAGAAAAACAGACTCTTTCTGGGGCTGAGCGTATCAGAGGGTTAGGGTCACATAAGAATTAGGAATTTTTTCTGTCCCCCAAGTTATAATGTTGTTGCTGCTCCTGAGATTGTTTCTATGAAAGTACTCTTATAAAAAGCAGAAGAAAATGATGCATTTGAGGTTGGACAAATAAGTTTGTGAACTCTTCCTAGGGAACGTGGTACACACCTCACTGCTGAGTGTCACTACGGTCATCTTCAAAGGACCCCCCTTGGGAAGCTGTGCACCGGCGCCAGCGCCTAGTCCACCTTCAAAGCAATGTTGGAGCTTTTTCTGGAATGGCCATCAGAGCTGTCGTGATAACCTTGCCAAGGTTATGACACCTTTCTAAGTTGTTTGTACAGTGCTGCCAACATAAGCACATGGTGTCAAGTTCGTGAACTTAAATGTCAGATTTTGGGGACGACCATAGCTCTGATGGCCATTCCAGAAAGAGTTCCAACTCTGCTCTGAAGGGTGGACTAGGTGCTGCTGTTGGTGCACAGCTTCCCAAGGGGAGGACTTCGGAGGTGACCGTAGTGATACTCAGCAGTGAGGGATGGAGCTCTTTTTCTAGGATGAGTTCGTGAAATCAGTTGTCCAACCTCATACAGCAAGAAGAGGGTAAGAATGGGGTGTGGTTGTAGGAAGAGGATGTCTTTTAAGTTATGTTTTATCTAAGCAATCATATGAACTTTGCATTTCATCCCACTATACGCGTATATCCACCTTTGCTATGATATGAATGTTTTCTAACTGAGTACCATTAAGTCTTCCAGAAGATATTCTATCTTAGATGAAATAATTGAAGGTACAAGTATCTCTCTCCCTGCATACCATTGCGTACCCCAGTGTAAAAAGGAGATATTTAGTGTTTCTAAGAAATTTACTGAATGATATTGGTGAGGATTACCTAAGATTCAGTGTTCTCCAAAGTGATTGGCTGTTTCTCATGAGGAGAGGAGTAGGTTCATTTCTAGCTAAACCAAGAGCGATAACTTCTTAGTACACTCTTTCCAAACGATTTCAGCAAAAAAAGGTCAGTGACCATAAACTAGTAGAACATATTTATTAGTGATTAAAGTGAGGTGTGGGGACATAGCTCCGGGTGTTGTGTAGGAAGGCAACCTGAAAGAACCTCAGTTTAACCTGCCTGGGAAAAAGTAAATGCAAATATATTTAATTGCCTTTTCACCTTTTAATAATTTCCATGAATACCCAAGATGGTAAACTTTCACATTCCGATTCATTTCTTGTTTGTTTTTAGAGATTTTTAGTAAAATCTAGCTAACATACAATGTTATATTAGTTTCAGGTATACACCATAGTTATTCAACAGTTATATACCTAAAGGAGTGATCACCATGATAAGTCCAGCAACCAGCTGACCCCACACCATGCTGTCACAACATGATTGACTGTATTCCCTATGTCGTACATGACATCACCGTGACTTATTTGTTTTATGCCTGGAAATTTGAAACTCTTATTCCCCTTCACCTCCTACTCTTTTTAAATTTTTAAATTACATTTGACATCCAGTATTATTTTATATTAACTTCAGTTGCACAGCCAAGTGTTTAGACATTTGTATAATTTAGGAAGTGATCCCCCTGACTAGTCTAGTACCCACGTGGCACCATACGTAGTTATTATCATATTATTGACTATATTCCTTATGCTTTACTTTACATTCTCTTAGGGGTTCCCTGGTGGTGTAGTGGTTAGACTTTGGCGCTCTCACCGCTGCAGCCTTGGTTCAATACCTGCTCAGGGAACCAACCAAAAAAAAAAAAGAGGCAGAACTAGGACTCAAACTTGTACCTTCTGCTTCCAAATCTATTTTACATCCTCTTGGTTATTTTGTAGCTACCCATTTGTACTTTTTAATCCCTTCCCCCTTTTCACCCACCCTGAACCACTCCCTCTCATCTGTCAACCAGCAAAATGTTCTCTGTATCTTGTGAGTTTCTTTCTGTTTTAGTTGTTTATTTTGTTCTTTGGAGTCCACATGTAAGCAAATCATATTGCATCTGTCTTTCTCTGTCTGACACACTCCACTCAGCACAATGCCTTCCAGGTCTATCCATGACACTGCAGATGGCAAGAACCCATTCCCATCCATGGTAGGGCAATATTCCATTGTCTACATGCACCACCTCCTCTTTATCCATTGGCCATCATGGACACCGAGACTGCCCCCATGTCTTGGCCGTTGTAAACAAGGTTGCATGGACACAGGAATGAACACGTCCCCTCAAAGTGTAGTGTTTTGAGTTTCTTCAGATGAATACCCAGAAATGGGACGACTGGGTCCTTCTTTGTCTCTTGTGATAGCCTTTGTTTTAAAGTCTGTTTGGTCTGGGATAAGTATTGCTACCCCAGCTTTCTTTCTTTTGTTTCCATTTTCATGAAATATCTTCTTCCATCCCTTTACTTTCAGTCTCTGTGTGTCTTTTGATCTGAAGTGAGTCTCTTGTAGGCAGCATATGTCAGGGTCTTGTATTTTTATCCATTCAACCACCCTATCTTTTCATGAGAGCATTTAATTTATTTACATTCAGAGTAATTATTGATAGCTTTGTAGTTATTGCCATTTCATTATTCATATTTTTAATCTTTTTTTTGTCTTAAAAAAGTTTCTCTAAGATTCATTGTAGTCCTGGTTTGGTGGTGATGAACTCCTTTAGCTTTTTCTTGTCTGGGAAGCTCTTTATCTGTCCTTTAATTCTAAATGATAGCTGTGCTGGGCAGAGTAATCTTGGTTGTAGGTCCTTGCTTTTCATCCTTTTGAATATTTTGTGCCAGTCTCTTCTGGCCTGCAAAGTTTCTGTTGAGTAATCAGCTGTCAGTCTTATGGAAGCTCCCTTGTACGTAACCAACAGCCTTTGTTTTGCTGCTTTTAGAATTCTCTCTTTATTGTCTTTAACCTTTGCCATTTTAATTCTGATGTGTCTTGGGGTGGGCCTCCTTGATTTCATCTTGTGTGGGACTCTCTGTGCTTCCTGGGCTTGTATGTTTATTTTCTTCTCCAAGTTAGAGAATTTTTGCATCATTATTTTTTCAAATAGGTTTTCAATCCAATGCTCTGTCTGTCCTCCTTCTGGTACCCCTATAATGTGAACATTGCTATGCTTGGTGTTGTCCTGGAGGCCCCTTAAATCATTTTCCTTAGTTTGGAGTCTTTGTTCTTTTTGCTTTTCTGATTGGGTGTTTTCTGCTACCTTTTCTTCTAAACTGCTGCCCCAGTGCTGGATCCCAGAGTGAATCCCCCGGTGAGTAAGTCCATGTGCAGGCCCTTTAAGAGGAGCTCTTGAGACTGCAGCTGACCTCCTGTCACTCAGTCACAGTCTTTGCTGGCTTTCACAGAAGTTATGGGACATCTCTCCCCGGCACTGGGAGCCTGGGCTGGGGAGCCTGGTGGGGGGCTAGAACCCTTCCCTCGCTCTCTCCTGGGGCGACCCCCACAGCTCAGATATCTCTCCCAATTTTTAATGGTCACATGTGGCTGTGGGACCAGCCATTCCGTGTCTGCCAGTCTCGAAGTGAGTTCTTCTGCATGTCCATCGTGACAGGGCTTCTGTTCAGCCAGACCTCGCGTGATTCTCCATGATGGGTGTTGTGTCATTGCATTGTCATTTTCATGTGCTTCTGAGAGAAGCTGAGCACAGTGTGCACAGAGTATTCTTCCGTTTTGACTGGATCTCATTCTTTAGTTCTCCTCAATTGCACAATTGTTTGAAGATATCAATGAAAATTTTCTGACATCTCTTAGGCTCCGAGAAATAGTGTCACCACATTTATTTTGTGTGGCTATCGATGAACATTTTTTCCTATCTCAGAAATTATGTGGCAGTTTATGAGTCAGTGGTGAATAGTCAATAGGAGCCAATGGCATCAGCTGGGCTACAACATTACTTCGTGAAGGATCTTTATTTGAAAATATCAGCTTTTCCACTAGGAGAGTCTAGACTTGAAAAATCTTTCCAGTGGTCTTGTATTATGTCGTTTGATGCAGGGACTTAAAGTTGTTCTTGTTAATATGTCACCTTTTCCAAACATCCAGCTTTTCTCTCTCTGTCTCACCCAAGTTCATTACTGGTACTTACCCAAAATAACACTCAGGGTCCAGGACTGAAGGAAGCAGTAGTTCAGTTTTAAATATGATTTTGGAAATACAGATACCCAAACAACAATGAAGTCACAGTGGCAATAGTTTAACAGCTTACAGACGGCCTTGGTTTAATCTGGCTATTTAAAAATTAACAATGCTATAAGAATTTACTGACCAAGCCTACAAAAAGATTGAAAATTGCCAGGTTTGTGAAGCAGTTTCATTTGACCCGGTAAATTATGTGTCATTATACAGCGACCTAATTTATCAGGGTTCATCAAATAGTATCAAAAGAAGAGAGTTGAAATTATGGCAGTCAAAGGGCACGTATATTTGCATCATCTATTTTAGAGAAAAAATGACAAAAATTAAAGAGTTGGAGCTTTGTTCGGAGATTGCAATCTCTTTCTGTCTGACCTTTATCCGATATTGCCTTTTTAAAAAAGATTTTTATGTAGATGTTATTTCTCATAGTAGATAATTTTCTGGAAGGTGTGTGCCATCTGATCACTTTACATCTGTCAGAGAACCTACCTCTTGCACAGGGTAATAAAGAGCTCCAGTGAATAGTATTTTTTTTTTTTTAATGAATGCAACATTTTTCTTACACTGAGCTTCCAAATATGTGCACACACTCATAGGCATTCTCAGAACATATGCTAATGCCACAGTTTTCTTAGACACATACAAGTCATCTGCAACTGTTCAGACAGAATGAACAGAATTTCCAAAAATTACAGAGTAGTTAGAGGGTAATCAAGTTACACTGAATCTCAACAAAACAATTACAATTTCATTTGCTTATAGTTAGAGACTTGATAAAAAAAAAAGAAGCACTTCTTAGAAATTAATGTTAATGGTACTGTAGTTTACTCTACTTGAAAACATTAGCTTGACAATGTTTCTGGGTGTAAAACTAAATCCAAATTCAGTCATTCAAAGACCATTTAACAGGTCTAATTGGGGAAGTAGCATCAAAATGGATTTTCCCCGACTTGTTAGACAGTGTTTATCACACAGAGCAACGAAGGAGGCTGCAATGCATCGATTCGGTCCCACTTTAACTACATGAAGACAGCCTGAGTCAATGTTCAAACAAAAAGTTTGCAGGGAAACTGTAACACTTCAGAAAACAATCAACTAGGTGAGTTATGCCAAATAACAACTAAGAAAGAGAAAAAATGCTTTCACCACAGCATGACTGAAATGAATCGATTTTCTCTGAGGTTGAAAGCAAAGATTCCGTGATTCCTTTAGCCCGAGTAGAGGAAACTAATTAGGAAATTCATGTGTTAACAGTGTTCTTATCAACAGTGGCCTGCAGATCATAATTATCTCAATGTTTTAGTTATAGGTGAGTTTAAAAATAGAGATTGGAGCTACCTAAAAATGACTGTGCTATATATACGATTCAGCTCATTAGACTGACACTAGGATTTTCTTTGAGACAGAATTCTATCTAAGCTGACAATTTAGATGCCAAGTTTTAGCCAGATACAATTTAGAGCGGTTGTGAAATGGCTCAGAGGGAAAAAAAGAAATGCTGATAATGAAAATGCTGACAAAGTTTAACCACAGAAAGCTTGCTCGACGCCACCCACTAAAATGTAAACCTCCAAGTACAGAAAGTCTGATTTTTATAATATAAATGACTGTAATAAAAGATTCACTGGATACTCAAAATACTACCGTATTCTCCATAAATGTTACTAAATAAATTGTTAATGTATTAGAGGAACCATTTCAGGATTAAAATGTTTGAAGAGCCCTTCTCTAGTGCTTCATATGTTCTCTGGAATGACTCCCAAATTTTATTTTATAAATGATGTATGCTTTGCTGTGTTTGATTGTGATTTGTTCTCCAATGAGGTATTTTAAGCATTAACTTTTGGGTAAAGGAGCATTACTGAAAATAGTTTTCGAAGCTAATGCAATGCTTTCTACTCCCATTATGGGCAGCGTCAATGATGAGAGCAATATTTAATTTCCAAGATACAGTTATCTTGAAATCAAAGGGGTAGAATGATGAGATCAAGGATGTTCTGGGATGTTAATGTAGTTAGTGCTGTCAGCAGTCTTGTCAAATGAGAGCGACAGTCCGCTCTGCTTTGTTGCAAACATACACTATTGTTTTTTCACTATTGTCAGATTTCATGTGTCAGCTCTCCCTAGCCGGCCTGCATTCAACGCCTAACTCCTTAGGGTTAAGCGTGTGATAACAGGGCCTGGCAGAAGGAACGCCCAGACTGAGTTATGATTTTATAACAAAATCAGAACCATGCATGCTTATAATTTTGTGATAAAAGATTTGGTAGAGATGAGCAGCTCATACAAAAGGGGGCATTATTTGTGTAACCATCATACATATGGGTATGATTTTGTCATAAAATCATAACTCAAGTCCCGGCGTTACTTCTGCCGAACTCTCTCTTTTACCCATTTATGTAACATGGCATATAGGCAACTGCGATATGAATCATGGGTGCTGAATAATACTGTGAAATACCGGCTTTTAGACTTTACACACCTAAGTTCAAATCCCAGCTTAGACACTTTCTAATTAGTTATGTACTTAATGGGCAATTCATTTAGCCTCTCTGAGCTGTAGTTTCCTCATCTGCAAAACGAGGCCAAGACAGTGCATCTTGGCTTCTTGCGTGGATTACAGACCATCTGTATAAAGGTGCCTAAATGCACATGAATGCCTTGGGGTCCATGGCATGTTTTGCTCTGTGTCGTTATATTTGTATTATGCACACCTTTGTATGTGTGCGTGAAGATCTATCAATGCATCCAGACAAGATGCCTGGCATGTTGCTGCAGTAAACTTGTTTGTTTGTTTGTTTGTTTGTTTTGCTGGTGCAACATGATTATTCATGTATGTTTCTTTTAGCTTTCCTCTCATTTTCCTATGAGGGACCAATCACCTTCTAGTTCTCTCGTCCATGGAATTTGAGTCGAATTCTCGCTCTCAGAAGTAGGAGCGTGACCCAGGACTGGTCCACACCACAGGTATGGGTTCATCTACCTAGACGTGACCAAAGCAAATAAGAGCTCACTCTGGGATCATTGTGGGGTCGTTGCTTTCTGTTCTGAGTTGCTAGCTTGCAGAACAACCCTGAGGTTATTGCCACGACGTAGGGAGAGTTTGCCTGCGTCCAGAAGAGCCACCACAGAAGAAAGCATGTCCAACAAGTACAGAAAAAACTGAGCCAAGAGATGTATAGGAACGGTCTTGATGAACATGTTTAAGCTCCTGCATTTAGACCTGCTTGTAGCTAGATTTCTTTTGGACCTTTTAGTTTTGCAGACAAAAAGCTTTAAAATGTGTTGTTATCATCATCATCATTAATCATTCAAGTCAATTTGTGATAAGTCTGTGTCACTTGTAATCAAGCATTCTAACACACATTGGCATTTTCCCACAGAAGTACAACCCTCCATGTGGGTGGAAGCATAATTGCCAACGAGAATTCCGTTCACACTTCCTGAAGTGTCATCAACCAAATAAATAAATAAATGAAAATGTCGCAAACACATGTTAAAAAGAAAAATCTCCTCACACTGTAAGCCAGCATGCTTCACCACCTTTTCTGAAAAGCTCATTTTAAAAACCTCACTATTGAGCATTTAAAGATTTGGAAGCGTTTATTCCTGGTCTGCTTTGAAATTGTGACACGGTAAGTATTTGAGTTCACGACTCACAATAACTATAGTACATGACATATTTTTGTGAGGTGGAATGAATGAAAAGTAATTTTGTTTTGAAAATTCTCTGACGGCTCCTGACATTCTTGGAGACAACTTGAGTTGTTACAGGAGCAGGATTAGGAATCATGGCCTTAGGCTGTCTTTACACAATGGAAATTCAACTGGCAAAAAAAAAAAAAAAAGTCTGTCAAATGGTTTTTGGGCTACAAAAAATAGATATATTATTTTTTGGGAATTTTTTTTAACCACTGAGTTTACTAGATGTTTGATTGAGCTGCCTAATATTACCTATGTTTCTGGAATCGTGTAGATGTGCCTTTGTTAAATCCATTCTAAGGTAGAGCATGTTTTTTTTTTTTTCTTCCTTATTCAGTTACAAGGAAACAAGTTCACTGAGGCCAAGTTTATAAGTTTTAATCTTGCCCAGCTGGTTTCCCAGACTGGAAGACTCCACAGGGTATAGATTTACGCTGCACTGCTGAGATTCGAATTCTCTGATACTATTCGTTCAAATACTTCATTGGTTTGCATGGTTACAATATTGCTGCTTTTTCTAATAGAAGCAAATTGGCTTTAGAAACTAAGCCTAATTTTCCCAAGAAATAATTGCTGTTCTCTATTAGGCGGCATGGGTCTACCTTTGGGGATTATAACAGCTAGCGTTCTATTCCTGACAATGATTCTCATATTTATGAACTCATGGTTTTTTTTTTTTTTTTTTACTTTGCACCGTGGTTAAGTGACAAAATGGGAAAAGAATTCAGCTAGCACATCGACAAACTGTTACTGAGTACCATTAGTCAACGAGCTAACACTGCGGGAGGTTTGACACCTTCCAAAGGCAATTCTCAAGCAACCGTAGATACATGGGGCCCTTTAACCTGTAAGAAACAGATTTCTGAGAAAACTGAAAATATTTTGGCCAATGACCACTTAGGTTTTAAATGATAAGATTTCATTTTTGCATAGATCTTGTCAAGAGGAAGTCACTAATCGAAATGTGTTTCCTCACAGTGGAAACTTTTCCTAAAAAGACATACCTCTCACATATCAATTTTAAAATTCTTGTTAGGCTTTGTTCTGCACGTACTTCAAAGTGACAGCCTCCCATGGTCCTAATCACAGGTGCCTGGCACAAAAGATAACACAGCCTGGTGCTACTGTAGGACTGCAGCCAAAGTATTTTGTACAAACGCCTACTAGCAGTAGTTTGCCTAGGCGGACAGCCTCCCCACTGGACCTCTTTTGGCTAAATCTTAGCAACCCAACAAGTAGCTACCAGTTTGGTTTTTCTTCAAAGACAGCCCCGTTATTGAAAGTCAAGGGTTGATTTTCAAATAGAAAATTATTCATTTTTTTTCAGACTACCTAGTAGCCATCAATAAAAAAGAAAAGAAGGGAGAGTACCCACCCTAAGAGAGATGCTGAGAGCTGGAGAGAAGCTCAAGGTGGAAAGCCAGGACTGATAGCTATCAGGTAAGCTGGCAGAACCCACGGTGGAATTCCTTCGGCCAATAGTAAACAGACCGGGAATGGTCAGGGTGTAAACAATTCAGTAGACAGAACAGGGTGGGGGTGAAGAGGAAAAAGTAGAAGACGAACCCGAAGAGGAGTTAAACTTGCCAGTGACATGCATCTTAGAAAATACAGCAGAGGCAGCCTACGCTGCAGATCTGATCTGCCCTACCGCAGAATGTCTGATCAACTCCTGCGCAAGTTCCACATGACATTCATTTATGCAACCAATGATGCATGCTAGGCTGCCATTAACTCCCGTTTTTCTTCAGGTCTCATGGAAACTCCCTGTTGCCTTTAAAGATTTTTGTTTTTATTAAATCACAAACAATTTACAACTATTACCTTATCCACTTTGAAATTCACAACTTGAAGAATTTGGATGTTTTTTTTTTTTTTTTTTTTTTGGCTCAGTTTTCTGAGAGCAGATACAAAACCTTTGCTATGCTCTTGCTTTGAGATGTCCTATACTCCTCGATATACACTGCTATTGTGGTGATTCTTGCAACTTTATAGTAACGCTGTTTAAAAAGATGAAAGTGGCGAGTTTGGGGTTTTGACTCACAGCAGGAATGTTTTTCTTACTCTTTTAGACTTTACACGGTGATAGGCCCTTTTGAAGGGCTGGTGGGGGTGAAAGAAAAGAAAGGCCCAGGAAAGAAAGCTTTAGGGTTATAATGGACAAGAAGTACAGCAGTCAGAAAAGCCAGCATGGTCCCGCTTTGAGTCTACCTTCCTTTACTGTATGAAATGGCCAGTAGCACCATCAGGAGAGAAAATGGCAGTTTTTATGACAAGGTCTTTTCGAAGGAAAATGTCATTACCTTGAATAATAAGGAAAACACCTATATTCCATAGTATACCAGGGGTGCACAAAATGTACACACATTTTAATAGATGTTATCTGTGTGTCACTTTTCAAAGTTGCATTGGATTACGGTTGCCATGTGTAGTGTGACGTTTGCTCAAAAGATGGAGTTCATCACATGAATGCTAGTGTCACCATGCGACAGGCAGGACAGTCAGAGAAAATGGCGGAAGCACTGTTGTCGTTCAAGGAGCACAAGACCCTTTTGAAGCGATATTTGAAATTCAAGAATGTTGTGGAAACACTGGAGGCGTGGGTATGCAGTAGAACCTCCAACATGCCTGATGTTGCACGCATTCGTGATAAGTCTGAGACGCGTGGTGCTGTGTGCAAGGTGCTCAAGGGCCTGCGCAGTGACACAAGTGGACACTTTGGTCAGCGTGGCTCAAGCAGTAGTTCGCCATCACCAGAAGTGTCTGGATGTGGATGGTGACCATTTTGAGCCCGTCTTGTCATTGCAGAGGTCACACGTCACTTGTTTTCATCTTTCATTATTGCTGTACAGAGTATTACCGTTTCGATACAGTGGTTTTCCTCTTAAAATGTGTATACATTTTTTTGGCACCCTCTGTATTATCTCTCAACGTTGTTCCTGGGTTCGGATGCTTCTACCTACGAGGCTGTTGGTACAAGGCCGGGTAGAAGGAGCGTGAGGAAGGAAGGAGCACCGCTCTGGGAAACCAGAGCAGATGCAACAGTTGAAAACCTGGGGCTGCCTTTGAAACACTGGCCAGAGCACATTCCCGGAGGCTTTCACTGGATGAACAAAATATACAAGAACGACCACACGAAAAAGGACATCAACGAGCGAGGAACAAAGGCGGAGAAATTGGCTCGATTTTATGTATTTCTGATACTCTGGCAATCGCTGAGATTAACCACGTCAGTGGACAGGGTTCTGTATGCACAAAAGGACTCTCTTTGGTGCGTTGCCTCCTCCTAGATCATAACCAGAGCCCGTTGCCAGCCAAGCCACAGCACGTGCTTGTGTATTCCCTGGGAAGAAAATATAATGGAAATGTGTTGGCTTTTGACAGGTTTGGCTTGGTGATGAGGGTCAAAAAGAGAGGACAGGTGTGAGTAAATTGCATTTAAAAGCATTTTTTACAGTACAGGATAATGATTTCGAAAGAAACAGAAACCATAAGGAAATGTAAAGAGTGAAAATGGAATGTTCTTCTTTTCCATCATTTACGCTCTTCAGAAATGACCACCAATAATGTTTTAATTTGTGCTTTTTAGCATTTTGGTATGTACACACAAGTACATGTACATATATGTAAACATACACATCATACATGAAAACATGTCTTATGTACTTATATATAAATCTATTTTATGTATCTATACATAGCCTATATATTATATAGAATAGATGCATTCTATATATTTATCTACATATTTAAAATATTTCTTCTCACAAAACTGTAATCATATTCTAAACGTCCTGCGCAACTTGTTGTTTTCAGTCACTATATCCAAGATTACCTTTCACGTCAGAACGTGTAAATACCCGACATTCTTTGCGATGGACCGTAACTGATTTACTCTGCTGACGTCAACACTTCGTTGTTTCCTGTGTGTTCTATTAAAATCATGTTACAATGTATGTCCTTTGGCATATATCTTTGCATAGTTAAGCAACAAAATTTTGTATAAGGGACGCTTGGTATTAATCCTTATGTCTCTCAGGTATTATTTGATGTGATTGAAATAACTGTCACATGTATATAAGATATAAAGCGCAATCGTCGAATGAGTAACGGTGAATCCATCACTCTACTTAAGGCATTGCAAATCCTTTGTGTTTCTGTGTGCTCCTTCTGTATTTCTAGCTCATTCTTCTGCCTCTACTGCCTGCCATCTACTTAGAGCTTGATGAATATTTGTATTTTGCTTTATAAAAGGCTTTCTCTTATTCCTTAATGCATAAAAAATGTACTGGATTTGCATGCTTTTGAGCTTGTTCTAAACACTTCATTATTCGTGTGTAGTCTGCAACTTGCTTTTTCATCAATATTATATTGAGTTTATCCACATTGTGGTGTGTAGCTATGGTTCATTCATTTTCATTTTTTAACATTCCAATTTGTAACTGTCCTATAATTTGTTAATCCATTCTTCTGCATTTCTGAATCCTATAATATGTGTGTGTTCAAATTTTTAAGACAGTGCAAAATTGCTTTCCAAAATGATTACAAGATTTCAAGCTTTCATAAGCAGAACATTAGAATATAAGTCTTATGGTTGTTTCATATCGTGGTATCATCACACTTTTTCATTTTAACAGATTTCTTCATTTTTTTGTACTGTTAGACTTATTGGGGTGACATTGATTAACAAGAGTTACCTAGGTCCCAGGTGTACAATCCTACAGCGCATCGTCTGTGTGTGGTATTATGTGCTCACCACCCAGGGTCAATTCTCTTTCCATCACCATATCTTTGACTCCCCCTCCCTCTTCTCCCACCCCCTCCCTCCTCTGTCACGGCACCCTCCTCTCCCCCTTCCCCCCTTCCCCTCAGGTAACCACTAAACTATTGACTGTGTCCATAAACTTTTCTTTCTTTGATGCTTTCAGTCTTATATTGCACATATGAGTGACGTCATATGGTTCTTCGTTTTTCTCTGTCTGGCTTGTTTCACTAAGCATGATGATCTCCAGGTCCATTGTAACAAATGGATGGACGGCAGATTTCTTAATTTTTGCTGATTGTTTAGTGTATCTCATTTGCTAGGAATTTGAATCTTTGATTCCTAAGGAGGTTAAAGATCTTTTTAATATGTTCCTTACCGTTTTGTTTTTCCTACTTGGTGAAATAATTATTCATGCTTCTGCCTAGCTTTCTATTGAGCTGTTTCTCTGTTTCTTATTGATTTGTGAGAATTCTTTATATATTCTTGATACTAAAATTTTGTCAGTTCTATGTGTTTTAAATATCTTATTCCAGTTTGTTGCCCCACTTTCTTTACTGTGTCTTTTCATGAATAGACATTCTTATTTAATGTGATTTAATTCATTAATCCTATATATTGTGGTTACTACTTGGGGTGTCTTTAAAAATTCCTTCTTTACTTTGAGGCTATAAAGCTGTTCTGTAAATTTCCTGGTTTTGTCTTTCACATTTAGTCCTTAAGCAATCAGAAATTGATTTTGGTGTTGGTGAGGTAAGGAGAGAGTCTCATGCTCTTTTAAATATAACCAGTTGTCCAAAGAGAGCTGCATGAATATAGCCCACTTAATAGGCTCTTCTTACAATGTGCCATGGATACTCTTTCACAGAGAGGTGGAGTGCGTGTTTTATTCCCTTGAGTATGTTCATGTCACTGACTACAGTCCTGAAGTAGCCCTGGTTGACTTCGAAAGCTAGAGCATAGAAGATAATGCAGTTTCTTTCTGTCCAGCTCTCTCTCTCTCTCAGAACATGTTTCTTTAGAGCATTAAGTTGTCATGGAAGAATCTGGCTATGCTGAAGCCACCATGCAGAAGAACCCACAAGAAAAAGGCACCCCACGTATTCCAGCCCTCCAGTATATGAGCATTCCCAGTGCAGGCACCAAAGCCTTTGAGAGGACCTCTGCTCTTGCCACCATAGGACTGCAACGTCATGACACCTGAGCTAGAACCACCCAGTGGAACACTCCCAAATGACCCCCAGAAATTGTAATAGATAATAACTGATGGCTGTTAATTCAAACCACTCAGTTTTGGGATGATTTGTTACAGAGCCTTATATGGACAGAACATCACGTTTTCTCCTGAAATATCTATTTGTACACTTGTCAATTTGCTTATTACCTAACTTCTTTGTTTCTTAATTTGTAAAATGGAGAAGAATACCTATCCTCATAATATTATGAAAATTAAATGGGTTAATTTTATCAGTACATAGTATGTGCCACATGTATTAACTATTACTATTGGTGCTACTACTACCAATAATAGTGATAATAACTAAGGTCATGATTTCTGAGCAAATAGTATTATGTATTGTTATAATTTCCATATCATTATAATAATTCTTGATATGCAGTAACGTAACTTTTCTTCTTTTTATAAATGTATTTTTTATTTTTCAATTACATTTTACATACAGCATTACATTAGTTTCAGGTGTACAACACGGTGATGGGACATTTGTATAACTTACAAAGTCCTCATTCTGATACATCTGGTTCCCATTTGATACCATACGTAGTTATTACAATATTGTTGACTGTGTGCCCTATGCTGTGCTTTACTTCCACGTGACTATTCTGTGACTATGAATTTGTACTTAACTTCTTCCCTTTTTGCACCTAGCCCTCCAGCCCTGCTCCCATGACCACAACAAATCTAGCACTAATCTGACAACTTTCATACTTATTACAATATTACTGACTATATTCCCATGTTATACCCTACGTCCCCATTACTATGACTTTGTAACAACCAATTTGCACTTTCTAATCCCTTCCCCTTATCTCACCCACTCCCCCAGCCCTCCTCCCATCTGGCAACAATTTAAGTGTTTTCTGTATCTATGAATTTGTTCCTGTTTTGTTTGTTTGTTTTCTTCTTTAGATGCCACGTATAAGTGAAATCAACTTGCATCTGTCTTTTTCTGACAATCCACTCAGTACAATACCCTCCATGCCTTTTTATTGGAGCTTTTAATCCATTTAAATTGAAAGTAACTGTTCATAGATATGTAACTATTGTCATTTTATTATTCATAATTTTGCTCCCCCCCACCCCCCGTATCTTCAAGAAGTCCCTCTAACATTCTTTGTAGTACTGGTTTGGTGGTGATGAACTCCTTTAGCTTTTTTGTCTTTGAAGCTCTTTATCTGTCCTTCAGTTTTGAATGAGATAGTCTTGCTGGATACATTCATCTTGGTTGTAGGTCCTTGGCTTTCATGACATTATATATTTTCTGTCACTCCTTTCTGGCCTGCAAAATTTCTGTTGAGACATCAGCTGACAGTTTTATGGTGCTCCCTTATAAGTTACTAGTTGCTGCCCACCTGGAGCCTGTGGAGTCCCGTGATGGTTTTCCAGGAAAGATTGCCATGTGAGTGGGGCTTGCTGCTCGCCATAGAAAGTGCCTCAGGTGTTGGAAGAGTTGGGTGGGGTGGGGTCCCCATGAGTCAGCAGGATGGAGTGAGTGGAGCAAGTGGAGCTCTCCAGGCCAATCAGGTTCAGATTTCGCCACGTGGGGGCGGGTCCAACACAGGAAAGATGGCGCCCACCAGCCAGCTGCACAGATGGAGGACCCAACTCAGGACAAATGGCACTTTTCCGCCCACCCTCGTCCCAAAGCCACACATCTTAGACTGTCCCTTGTGTGGCCCTGATGCCCGCCGAGTCACCGTGCCTCTGCTGGAGCACAAGGTGAGTGCCTGCGAGTGACTGGGTCTGTGCGCCGGCCCATTAACAGGATGTCTGGGTTTTCCGCAGCTTCTGTCCCAGTCCAAGTGTCCGAATCCACACTGATTTTCACAGCCAAATGTTGTGGGGCTCCTCTTCCCAGCACCGGTACTCCAGTTCAGCTGTTGTATAATTTAGTTGCAATTTTCATGTGTTCATGGATGAAGCAGGCACAAAGTTTACCACTCTGTCATCTTGATAATCTTTTTCTTCTTCAGATTTCTTTCAATTCTTCCTGGGTGCTTGTTCTTTCATTTAAATTTTAGAATTGCTTGTAAATTTCCTCACAGTAACATGTTAGCATTTCAATTGGAATTGCATTGACTCTTATTCAATTTGGAGATCATGAATGTCTTTAAAGTTATGAGTCTTTCTACAATTGTAAATCTAGAAAAATAATATTTCAAGAACAGGGTTTGGAAAATCTTTCCTGTAAAGGGCCAGATAGTAAATATTTTAAGCTTTGAGAGGTATGCAGTCTTTATTTTAGCTACTCAACTCAGCCTTTGTACAGCAGAAGCAGCCATAAGACAGTACATAATCGAATGCACATGGTTGCATGAATTTGGCCCACCAGCCATAGTTTGCTGATCTCTGCTCAACAAGAGAGTGAAATAAAGTCTTCCTAGCTACCTTGATTGTATATTAAATCCCCATATACAAAATGGATTTCTTTTTGGGCTCTTTCTATTCCATTTGTCTATTTGTGAGTTCACCACTTAACATAACGATGAATTTTATCATTCATTTAAACAATAACATTTTTCATTTTATTGTTTTAGTTGGTTCTTTTTTAAACCTGTCTGGTCACATTTTGTAATTTCTTATTGATTACTCATTTCACTTCCATTCTTTATTCATTGTGTTTTTTAGTTTCATTGTAGTTTTTATATATTCCATACTTGATAATTTTAGATTCTGGAATCCCAGTAGGCCTAAATATATTGGGTTTTATTGTTGTTTATTCCTGCTGACTCTAACTCATGATGGTTCATTTCATTGTGTGTTTTCTGATCTTCATTTGTGAGGTCAGAGTTGTTTTTCCTTTCTTCGTCTTTGTAGATTCTCAATGCTTTCCTCCAAAGAAGAATTTTGTTTGCTTTCTCTGAGAGCCATGGGGTGTTATTGACCTGGAACATTTTCATCTTTGTCACCCATCCAGGGGCCTCCACTTTACCCAGGATTCTCAGATTCTGCTGTGTCCTTTCTACCTGCATTGTTGTTTTCAGCACTTATCATTAGGTCAACCTTGGAGATTTTCCTTATTCTGTTAGTCCCAAACAGTACTACCAATAATATACTTTATGCAGTATGTAGTTTTTTCCTTCACTAAGAGCACACCCTCAGATAAATTAATTTGCCATATTGCTGGAAAAAATTGTATTTGATAGATTCTTTAAGATAAAAAATGTAAGCGAAAATAAAAGATAAACCTTTAAGTTTGATTTCATATTGTCAGTTGCCTTCCCAAAAATATGTTTAATCAATCTATGTTCTCAACAACAGTGAATGAGAGTAGCCACCATCTCTTACCATTGTCAACAGTGGATAATATTAATCTTTTTATTTTCCCTCTCAGATACAGATATGTATGGCTTAGGAAAGAGAAAAAAATAGGATATATGCATAGAGAATACATACATAGTTTCACTCCCCCAGTGAAAGTCACTAAATTAGGATTCAATAACCCTTTATTGACCAGCTTTCTGGATCTGCCATGAATTAAGGCAGACCCTTGAGGTTTCCTTATCATTTTAAGATAATGGAGGAATGATGGCTATCATTTGGCCTGGAGAAACAACTGTATGACAAAGTAAAAACCAGGTCCACTCCCTAACTCCAGTTACATTCTCCCACTGGTACCTTCACCTTGAGGAAATGTTATCTAGTAAACTTTAATTCCCAGGTTTGAGGGACAATAAGAAAGAATATATTCTGCTCTGATTTCTTTTTATCACCAGAATATTTTCATTTCTATTCATTTGGTTGTTTAGCCACTGGTCCAATAAATCATTGCCCTTAATGGACGCATAACTAACATGATACAATTGGGAAAATTAGAAAATAAACAAATTTAAAAAAAGTCTGAATAAAATCTGATTACTATATCCCTCTAAGGGCCCTAGTCTTCAGGTTCTATTAGAGAGACAGTCGGAGTGCACAGATGTTCTGACATGGGGTTTGTAAATTAAGCCAAACTTAACAAGAAGGCTGATAAATATCCCAGCATACATCTGAAATTTCTTTCAACAAGTATACCTTCCAACACGTGTACATACTAATGCATTAGGCCAAGGGAAAAAAATTACTTTCCCAACAACCGATCAAGAGTTATTTAGTATTTAAGAGGCAACACGAACTGACATTCATATTAGCATAAGAGTATTTTAAAATGTCAGGGAGACCACAGTGTGACCATTAATACTGCATTAAGTCCAATTATATTTCTTAACTTGAAAAATCATTTTCTAAAATAATAGTGTTCAGAGTCTTCCTTAAAACTGTGCAATTCAAATAAGTAGGCATTTTTTTTAATTCGACCAAAAGCTAAACTAATACACATTCCCAGAGGCCATGCATTACTTTTTATTAACTTATGATAGGAAATGACACATTTGTATCCTATTTTAATCACTGTTTATTCAACTTCAAAATCAATTAAGGCAATTATAAATGACCTTAGTCTTTTCAGTTCGGAAATGCTATCTGAGCAAAACTATATTTTTGTTACTTGCTAACATTTAAAAGTATATTTTTGTTACTTGGTAATATTTAAAAAATATGTCCTCCTAGAGGAAAAGACAACAGCTATGTTGATGCTTGTCTAAATGTGTATAAGGATAAAAATAAAACTCAGCCATTTATCCATCATCCTTTATTGGCAATAATCAAGACTCATCCCCCTGACCCTCCTAACCCATAACTACATAATTTGGTCTCTCTTGGATGTCTTGAAACAGAATATAAAGACAATGGTTTGTAATCTCAGTATAATAATGGCGATCTTTTGACACAGGTAAGACAGTTGGAAGCTTCCTGAATATTGGGGCTTCATGTTACTTTGCAACATTAGAGATGGCTGCTAGATCAGATGTGAAGGAGCCAGAGCTGGAGAAGGAAGAAGCAAATAAGGGAGCTATTATGAGGTGGCCTACCTGTGCCTGCTGGGATTCAGTAGAAGGCTGACCCTATGCCAAATAGAGGCACTGAAACTTCTTTCTCTAGATAGGGAGAAAGTAATACAAAAATGATCTTCCCTTTACTTCTGAAGCAAGCAAACAAACACATGCAGCAGATTTGGCAGCAAAAGGAGACTGCTCTAACAATATACGTGGTAGCTTGGAAGACAGTGCAGATCAGATTAATACATGGCCATCACATCTCCAGAGAACAAGTTTTAATTCCAGCTCTTGTCACAAATGAAATGAGTTTGACGGTCTATAGTAAGCAGTAATGCATGACACCCCGAACTGCGGCACTCCTTGGCAGAGAAAATCAAGAGAAGAGTGTTCCATCTAGAACAAAGTTAATCCTACTTGATAGAAAATAAGTCACAGCACAATTCCTTTAAGTATCTGGGGAGGCAAAGCCCTGACAGATAGTGAGCATTGTGGACTGCAAGATACAGGAAGAAATTGTCCTGCAACTCATTGCTCTGTTTGGTCGGCTGATGAGAAAGTTTCGTGCGCCAGAAATATTAATCTTTCACATTTTTATTAGCAGCAAATAATGTTGGTATATCATTAACCCATGTGCCTTTTCCAAAATAGCTATCTGTGTACTAGGAGAAAATTGGCCAAGGGTGTATTTTGTCACCAGCATATCAGGATGTGATTTACCTGAGCGTGAAGGGCCCCAAATTATTGATTTTAGGGCTCACCTAGGAAATCTCAAATGCAATGTAGTTTGTTGGGGAATTTTTTTTTTGAGGTATGTTTCTGACTACCAATTTCACAGTTATAATTTTGACCAATTTCTCTGTGCTATCATATCGCAGCTCTTTATCTTTTGAAAATAATGCAATAATAATGTTTCTCATGATGGTCTTTCTTATACATAGATGGAATACTTGACTAAATAAAGCATTGTTCGTGGTGTCCGACAGTGCCTGTTCCAATCCATCTTTCTACACCACTCCAATAAGCCTTGGGATTTTTAAGGAGTCATTGCGTTCCTGATTCAGTCACATCATTTGAGTGTAGACACTAAATCACAATGATGAAATCCTGCAAAGACTTCAGGGATTAACCCTATTTCCCGTTTTAATACTAGAATGTTGCGCAGACTGGTGATTCAGAGCTTGTATTAATACAAAAGCCTCTCTGACCTGTCATTTCATCCCGGAAGACAGGAAACATATTTGTTTATTGACTGAGCCATCATAGCCATGTTTTGTAGATCTGCAAAAGAGAAAAGAAACGTCTGTTAAAGTGATTTCTCTTGCCAACCGTCTCTTCTTAAAATGACCCTGTTTATCTCAAACTCTATTTTCAAAGGAAAAATAAATGGTGTGCAACACTGGACATTGATTGGGTTAATGAAATTGTGTAAACCGATATGCTTGATATTATTAGGGAAATATTGAATGAAGAAATTCAGTTCAATCATAAAGTAGAAAGTACTTTTTTAAATGAATGTGATAAAAAGGCTATGAAAGAACAGTTGTTAAGTACCACACTGTATAGCAGGCACATGTGAGATGATCAATGTCCATTGTCTCACTGACTCCTGACGGCAACACCATGTGTAGATATTGGCATTACTATTTTTCAGATGAGAACATGAATTCATACAGTTTAAATAACTTACCGACGTCAAATATAAGTGATAGAACTAGAATTTCTGTGTCTGACTGATCTGCAAAGCTATTATTTTCTCTACACTGTAGCATGTTGAACTGTAATAATTAGGAGGTAGGTTATACCACTGTAATAATAAGATCCCCAAATAAAGTAGCTTCGTTAAGATATTTCCAACACGTTCGTTTAGTAATTTACTGGTTAAATAAGTTGACTTTCCCCCACCTCGTGGTCTTACAGGTCTGTGCTGGATTTTCACATGTTCACAGTCATTCGTTGTCACCAATTCCTCTTCTCTTCCTGCTCACCTGAACTCTAAGGTGTTGTCCTCACCTGCATCAGCAAAGCTAGGTCGCTCTTGTGTTCATGTTCTGGGAAGCAGAAAGAGGAAAGAATCAAAGTTTAGAGAAAGTAACATGGTTTTCAAGAGGAGATGGCCCCGTTTTGGCACGTATTCCCTTCTATCCACATCTCATTGACCCAAGCATATTCCTAACCTCGTGGTAAGGTACAGTGGGAAATGTCGTCTCAAGCTTGGTGGCTACATGTCTGTAAAACAAAGGGAGAATGCTTGGAGGAAAAACTACAGTGGGGTCAGGCGTATGCAGTCGGTGGTGAAGGGGCTCCATAGGAGAGTTAAGAAGCCACGGTGAGTATAGACAGCACTTGGATGTAATGAGAAGAATATATTGGGCCTGCCCAGTGACTACTCCCTGACAAATGGACCTTTGGGTTCAGAGGAAAATTTAAGTAAATTAGGTCTCCGATGAGAAGAAGGCAGTCATTTGGAATACATGTTATGTCATGATACACTGCAAATCCAGACTGTGTAGGAAATACTATATAACATGTATGGACTATTCGTGAAGAATTTTTAGTACATTCTAATGTCGGTCCCCTAACAGTAGCCCTTAGGCATCGTGTCACCCAGAAAGGAAACAGGACGTAGATGAAGCAGGGCTCGGCAAAATCGTGACTCTTGCTGATGCTGGGGGTGTGTGAATGTTCACTGTCCGGGGTTGTCTGTCTTCGTCTGTGTCAGCATTTCCATAGCATGTTCAGACACATTATCAGGAGACCCGAAACTCAGAGGACACGCGTCAACGCCGCTAAAGGGAAGACGGGCCGGTCAGTGGAAGCAGAGAGCACAAGCGAAAGGCAAAGCACGTCGTTTTCTAACATGGTTTTGTGTAGCACTTTCGGGCAGGCTAAGTTCACGGAGATGCTATCGTAGCCATTTCCGTGCCGTTGTCCCCATAGTGCAGTTCGGAGGTGATGGCTTCCTGTGTGTTTCCGTTCTTCTCCACAAAGCTTTACCCAGGACTCGAACTTGAACTGATTTCTCTGTCCTCTAAAGATTTTCAGTAATGCTAGACCGTGACGCTCAGCTTACTACTTCATCAGGTATTGCCAGATATTGTTGCTCAATGTCTTCTAGTCTTAGAAGCTTTATCTCAAAATATTCCTCATCATAAAATTACCTGTAAGGTGTTAAAGGACAGCTCCTTCTTAGACAACACATAAATTTACTGAGATCTGGGTTCTTCTCACTAACTTATACACTGTTTCTGAAGGACCTGAATTTGTCACCACTTATTACATAAATGAGCTTAGGTAAGTCCCTCAACTACTCCGTGTTTCAGCTTCTTCTGTGTAGAACAAGCTCATCCAACCCATGGCCTGCAGGCCGCATGCGATCCAGGATGGCTTTAAATGTGGCCCAACACAAATTCATAAACTTTTTTAGAAACATTATGAGATTTTTTTTTTTTTTTTGCAAACTTGTTTTTTTAGCTCATCAGCTATTATTAGTGTGAGTGTATTGTAGGTGTGGCCCAAGACAATACTTCTTCTGAGGAGGCCCAGGGCAGCCACAAGGTTGGACAGCCCTAGTGTAGGGTGTCATGAGTATGAAATGGGACGCTTAGACTGAGGGACACATGTTAGGTACTTAGGAGACTTCAGTTCTCTACTCTCCTCCTTAAAAATGTGATATAAAATATAGGCATTCATTCTTATAAAATAACTTTAAATATGTTGCTTAACAATTTTACTGAGATATATTTTTATATCATAAACTTCATCCATTTCAGGTATAAAATTTAATGATTTTAAGTAACTTTCTTGAGTGGTGTAATTATCACCATAAATTGTTTTCAGAACATTTTCATCCTGCCCAATAAGATCTCTCATGTCAATATGCCTTATAATCCTATATATACTTTCTTTAATTGGCTATTAGAGTAAGATGTGTACTTCTAGTTCAAGGGTGTCCAAATTTGTGGCGTCCCTGGGCCACGCTGGAAGAAGAACTGTCTTGGGCCACACGTAACATACACTCACACTAATGATAGCTGAGGAGGTAAAAAAATAAGGTCCGTGTGTCATTTTTGGGAATGTTTTAAGGAAGTTTACAAATTTGTGTTGGGCTCTAGTCAAAGCTGTCCTGGGCTGTGGGTTGGACAAGCTTGTTCTAGTTAAACCTTCCAATGCAGTGGTTCCCAACCTTTTCCCACTTGTGTACCCCTATAAATCGTACCCCTTATTTTTAAAACAGCTGTTTTTAAATACACTTGTTCAGTGTCTACCTTAATGTAAAATAGTGGAAATGAGGTCATAAGTTAGGAAAGAAAAATTACTACACTAAAAGTACAAACCACAGATTTAATTTTATAATATTCATAACCAGATTTAATTTTATATTTGTAACAGTTAAATATTGATAATGGTGATCAAGTATTTAACAAAATTTTAATTTATTAATAATAATGTTTATTTGTGTTATCTGAAAGGTCTGTAATAATTCTTAGGCAGATCACTAGGCAATTGAAACATTGTTAGTGAGATCATTGAGCTTGCTTTGATGCACTTAGTTTCTTGAAATCAGGCTCAAAAGATACAAGATACAGTCTTAAATCCCGACTTGTATTAAGCTTGTTGCAGTACTTATTTTTATGAAGGTGTAAGAAAAAAAAGCTCTAATAGTTCGGTCCTAGTAAATGACAAGAGGTATTTGAGTGACTTCTCACTGAGCTGGTCGTGTTCCTCACTGACATCTACCCAGCAGGTAATAAGGTGCTTTCTTTTAAAATCAGAATTTAAAGAAGAATCTGTTGAAAGTTCGATTAAGTGTTCTTTTTCATTGATTGATAGTTAAGCTCCTTTGAAGAATTCCTCATCGAAGGGGTCTGCAATCCAGTTGTTTTCTTTTCCTCATTAGGAAAGTACTTATAAAAGGACACTTTATGACCTTCCAAGTGACTTACAATATTCTCTTTCACGTTTTGGGATAGATGCAAGTCATTCTCAAAGAAGTTGTGCAGAGTTTCAAAAACTTCAGGCTGACCTCTTTCAATACACACTTTCCAAAAGTCCAGTTTTTTAATTATTGACTCAATTTTGTCGATTACTTTGAATATAGTGATTGAGCTGTTTTGAAATCCCAAGTTGAATTTGTTTATTTCTAGAAAAATATCTGGTAAACGTACAAGACTTTGAAGCCAATCACTGTCCTGAAATTTTGGAGCAAGAGGGAAATGATGGTCTTCAAAGAATGACTGGACTTCATGTCTAAGTTCAATTTTAGTAATGTGCTGTGAATGCTGTTCATTTCTTCACACAGTGCTTTAAACAATCTGGAGTCTCATGGTTGTGACTTAATAAAATTTACAACTTCTACAGCCTCATCGAGAACATCTTTCAGTTCACTGGAAGAGGCTTGGATATAAGACCTTGTCTATGAAGGCAGCAGTGACTCCATGGTATGTGGGGAGCTACTTCTTTCATTTCGCTGTGTAGACCTGTAAAACAGCTTGACATAGGTTTGCCTCTGTGAGTGCACACACCACAAGAATTCTATCAAATAATGTCCTTTTCAATGAAATAACCATTGATTACATTAAAAATATCTTTGCCTGTGGTATGCTCTGTCAGTGGCTAATAAAGCAACAGGTTTTCCTCAATTTCATTTCCTATCAAGTACCTCGCGATGATGAACAAAATAGATAAATCAGCAACATCTACACTTTCATCGACCTGGATAGAAAAAAAATTACTTTTTCTAATTCTATCTACTGTTACAGCTTCAACATCATCAGACATTTCCTGAATTCATTGAGGCACTGTATTATTTGACAAAGAGTGTTGGTTTTGCGGACATGTTCTTTCTCAAGCACAGAAAAAAATGGTGTCCTTATTACAAGGAGAAATGAAATCTTCAGCTGTGCTGTGGTATTTACCACATTTAGCTCTGCGATAAGCAATACGGTATGAGGCCTCCACTGCATTCTCCTTGTCTTTCTTTCCTGACATCATGTGTGAAGTAACAGTTGGATGCTTTTCTAAGCACCTAAAATAATGTATTTCTTTGTTTTTATACACAGGATGTTTAATTTCTAAATGTCACATAAGTAGAGAGGGTTTCATGCAAACGTTGCATAGTATTTCCCCACTCACAACACACAAAGGCTTAGGACAGCCATCAGTCCCTACACATGAAAGCCCGTATTTAACATACCCTTCTGAGCATTTCCTTCCTTCTGTGTAGTGTCTGAAGCACACACCTTTCTACTCTCTCCCGGTGTGGGTGTGTACTCGTAGCTGCAGACGTGTGTTGAGAAGTACTTGATGATGGGTTAGAATCCACATCAAGTTTTGGTTTTCTAACCATTCCTTTTTTCAACCACTGACCCATAAAAATCACTGACGATAATAAATGAAACTATGTTAAGCATTAAATTAAAAAACTGCTTGAAAAGAATCATGATGAAAGACAACACACTTTTTCTCAGTAACTAAACTGATCAAACACTCTGGCTATGGACGTGTTTATATGTTTGGGGAAGTTCTAGAAACGTCACAAATGGATGGTTCTGGAACGGTGCATAATGATCAGTACAAGAGTTGTTTGGGGAAGGGTTCATAGCCACACCCTCACCCATCATCATTCCTTCATGGGATCTCATTTTGAAGTGTCTCCATGAACAGTAATTCAGTGAAGTTAACATTTACTGTTCCATAACTGATGTTTTGCAATTTTTTACTTTGCTTTTTTTTTTCTTCGCTCTTACTGATTGTTTTTCACGTACTCCTGAACTGCCCAGCACGTACTCCATGGCGGACCTGTACCACTGCTTGGGTACCGATGTTCTAATGTTTTCTCAAACGCATTGAATGTTATGGTGCAACTGTTTTAACTGGTCCCCAGGCTACTGTTTTGCCTCCTTTGTTGCTTACAGTGCCCAATACAATTGAAGTTGAGCAACCTGAGCAACAAAAATCTCTACTAGCACTGATGCTCAACTACTAAGAATCTAAGCAGAGCTTTTCCAGCAATAACATGGAATAAATATATGCCTTTCTTCGGGCCTCTCTTTTATGCTAATGAATATTGTATGTAGTTACTATTCAGTGCCTTTTTACCTTCCTGGTCAGTGAGAATCTGGCGTGAGGTGGTAATATTGACTGCCCATGTTCATGTCTGTTTTAGACAGTCCACTGAGAAGTTTCTTGCTGAGCAAACTTTTTATATACCAAGAATCATGCTGAATACTTTTAAAAAATATTTCTTATGAATCATTTCATTTGATCTTCATAATAAACTTAAGTAGTAGCTATGACCACCTTTATTTTGAAGATGTGGAAATGTGTTTCCCATTTTACAGACGAGTAAAGATGATGAACCACCTGCTCAATAAATATCAACCGTTACTATAGCTTACAATCGTTAACCCATAAATGCCCTGTGTTGATAGGCATTATTACCCCATTTAATTGAAGAGTAAACTGAGGGTCAGAGTGTTTAAGTGACATCTTTAGGGGCACTAAGTGGCCCTTAGGAGCAAAAATACAAGGTGGCATTAAACCAAGTCAACCCGTGAACCTCCCTGCCTCCGACTTTACATACCAGTTCTGTTACTTTCTAGCTGTTTGACCAAGGGCAAATGTTTAACCTTTCAGGTGCCTTGGTTTCTTTTCTTATAATGTGAGGTTAATGATAGTAGCAACTTAATGGATTTTTGTGAAAATTAAATTTGTTAAGATATACAAAGTCCTTAGAACCAGGGTCTGATGCATAGTAAGTGCTATATTAAAAGCTACCTATTAGTGGTAGTAAGTAGCAGGAGGATTTATTATGATCAGGCTAAACTGTCTCAGGGACATTTATTATTGATCATATCAAGGGCACATTCTTCCAGCCTCATCATTTTCTGCATAGTTCTGTTTCCTTGCATCTCCTTCTTACAGATCTTTCAAATCTGTTTTTTCTAGCAATACACCCAACCAATCAAAATGATTTTTAAAACATAGGACTGAGTTTCTTCCCGATGTGCATTGGTGGCTAATCTGCTTTCCAATATGATGAGCATATGGGCACGAAAGTCCAGTCTTCCTTTTTGCAATGAGGCCAGAGCTGCTTACTCTACTCAAGAATCTTGGTAGTTTCTCACCGAGGTGGGGAAATGATGACCTTATCAAAGCTAATGAAGTGAGAGGTCCGAAGGAGTATTATCTTTTAGCCCGAAGGGAAAAGGCCCAACCCTCCTGGCCAGGGCAAATAGCAGCTGGAGCCCTAGAGAGGCTTTTTATAAATTTCAAACACTCCTTGGGGGGTTAGAATCATTTCTAAACCAGAAAAAGGTGCCTTTCTGATAGCTGGACTTACTAACCACTATCTCTTAAAAGTGAAAAGACTAGCTGGGAAGCAAATATCAACCCAAAATGTAGTCGTGTTTCTCATAACCAGTGATTTTCATGTGAATCCACCCAGATGGTTATATACACTAACTGCTTTAAAAAATTGCTAACCCTTCATGAATCATTTATCATGTGTGTCAAATACACAATTGTGATGGAAACGTATGTGTACTTCGCCCATTCATTCATTCGTGTAATACTTTTCCAGTGCCTACTATAGGCCACGCACGATATGCTGTTTCTTTGATATTGAGAATGTGTGCTAACATTAATTCCAGAAAATGCCCTCACCTCTGCTGTGACCCTGGAGATTTCTCAGCTTCATTATAGATACAATCTGACCTAGCTCTGAATACACATGACCAAATCGGTAGGATTCTGTGATGCCCTTATCCCAAGGTATCTTAGATTCTGCCATGATGGTACGTTTGAAATTAATTTAAGAGAAAACCAGTATCTTGTCTGTGATCAATTTAATAGAGGCTAAATGACTAGTAAATATGTTGGTCATTTTTAATATCTACCTTAGAAGTGTATTTAGTCTGGCAAAAACCTATATTCCAAAAATTGTGGTAAAAATTTGATTATGTGGTTCCAAGAACAGATACACAAAAAGGGGAAATGAATTAAACTGTGCTGCATTGTGACCCTATTTCTTTAATGATCCAAATCCAAATATTTTAGTAATGATAAAAGTAAATGTTAATAATGTTATTTCGGTTTAAATATCCTCTTAAGCAATGGTTAAAAAAATGTATACAGGTTTTTTTTTTCTCCAAACGCAAAACAGATAAGAATAAACTCACATTCCATACTATCTATTCAATAATAATTTTGATTATATATGTACGTGTGTGTGTGTACACATACACACTTATGTCTTGTTCTAACAATAGTCAAAGGTATTTATTATGTATACTACTTGCATTATTAGAGTCAGTTCAAGATGGGAACAATGAACCACAACTGTTGTCTTTTTTTCCAAGTGACTTTAAAAAGACCTTTATACCTTGTAATTAATTGGCCAACTAGGGAAATCTGCTGTAGAAATAAATGCAGTTCAAATAGTATTTCATAGTAGATGGCATTTGTTCAGAAACCTTTTTTCTGAAGACTATTAAAACATGCATGAGAAACTACCAATTACTTAGCCCAGAGAGAGTTCCTCACAGAAAAAGCTGGGGAAATTATCATACAATAATAATAAAAACACTGAATGTGTCACCTAGGGCATGAGATCATATACTCTTGGTGACTTTAGTCACCCGGTTTTGGTATCTAATTAGGTCGATCAATGTGCTTCAGCATCACTTTAAACAGTTGACTCCTTATTGAAAAATTAAAATTTATTTGCATGACATGTGCACAGAATCGCAAGTCTTAAAGTGACATTGAATCTTTTACTCACAAGAATACTTTTCATCACTCTGTAACATTTTTGATATTCATCTTAAAGTGCAATAGCAGATGAGAAGGTATTAGTCCTCGCATGTCTCTAAAGACTGTACCAACCTCAATTTATTGCAGAATAAAATTCCTGAAACACATGATGAAAATGTAGTTTAAAAATAGGTTTTCTCTACTTTTGAACTAATGTACAGTTGAACTTCACTCAGAGACTTCTTTACTAGAACTGGTTGAAACCAGCTCATTTTGCAAGTAATGAATATTTACATAAAGTGGTATTGTTGTTGTTTTTAAAAATTTTTTCTCTCATCTGACCATTAGTTTATCCAAAGTAATCTATTTGGATAATTGAAATTTGACTGCATTTGTTAGGTACTCAGAGTCAATCTATGCCAATATATAGTTTTACCTTGTTTTCCTTCAACCAGTTGTTGACTTAAAGTAGAACATTCCTAGTCATGTTTGATATGCCAGTGCCTCATTTTTAGGCTCTTAGTAGTCAGATATCTAGCACACAATAACATAGGAATTAAGAAAAAGCATTTGAGGAGGCATTGAGAGGGTATTCAGCCTTCATCTTCTTTAAAGTGGAGTGATACATGACCATTAAGAAGGGCTTTGGTAGTCATAGGTGCTTCAGTGAAGATTCATAGCTCAGAAAGGATCTTTTTTTTTAGTTGAAGTTCAATAGGATTTGCATTGTATCCTCAGGATTATGATCATGGCCATGGACTTTCGTGTGGGTGTAAACTTATGCCCACTCCATCTCATTCGTGCTGATATTGGTTTAAACAATATAGATGTTGACAAATCTTTGTCAGACAAAAGGGAGAGAACAACAAAACTCACAATGGCAAATCAAAAATGAATTCTTACATAGAATTTTTAAAAATCTATTGCCTAAACAAGCAAGGAAGAGATGAGTCAAGAAATAATTTGGCATTGGACAGCAAATTCTCCTTAGATTTAGGATGGAGATGGAGCAATTTGACAAGATGGTGAGAGTCACAGAGGACATTGCCACCAAATGTGTTAATGTCAAAACGCAGTTTCTCCTTTGTTATTTACTAGTGTTGTTCTATTTCATCCTGGGTTGATATTGAAACACATTCAAGGGAGCATCATTTTCAGGGCAGTTTTTTGAATTTTTGTATCAGGTTTGGAAAGGATTAAATAACCCAGGTTTACTTAAATACTCTAAACAATACTACTTGAAATGGAATAGCTCTTGTAAGAGATGATTTTCATATAAATAGATAAGCTATATTTACATAAGAATTAAGAATTTTTAATTATTATTAGTAGGTTGTGACAGATATCTTCTTTATGCAAGAACAGTATTGATACAAATAATAGGTTCAAGCTAATGAGAGAGATTGGTTTTTGGAAGAGTTACTGACCATGCTAAAAACAAATATACCCACTGGTAATTAGTGAAAGGTCTTGCGCTGAGCAATTTGTGTACACCCCTTTTGTGTCTGAAAATACTAGCTAAAATACATTTAAAATGTTAGTGAGAATCATTACTACAGGATTATTAATAACTATAAAGGAACCATTATGTAGTAGGACCAAAAATATGACAAGTAAAGTTAGGAAACTGGAAGAGACGAGATAGAACCAAAAGCTATCAGTGAAAAACAACATTAATAGCACCAATTCCCTTAAGTGTGCCCAGAATCTTGATTGATGACTATGATTTCTAACTTCACATTCATATTTTAATCCCATGATACATTTTTTTTTTGGACAACGGCTGCATTTTCATCAGTGCTGTTAAAGTCGTACTGGTTTCCGTCTGCACAACTTAGTGATCTCCAGGTTGGGTGTTGAATGTTATGTCTGTGGAGTCTGACAGATTCCAAGTGACAGATGAAATCATGGAGTTGAATTGGCAACTGCAGAACAGACACAATTAGATTGGTTGTGAAATCTCAGAGACGAAACTTTGCTAGATGGAGCCGAGTTTCTTGCTGTGCCAAAGCAGTTAGTTTCTGATAACCAACTTACGAGTATGTTTGGAATGGTTTCATATAGAGAGCTTTTACAGCAAAAATTATATCAACTCTGAAAGCTGAAGTATCCGTTCTCTGAATCTTGAGGAAGTTAAGAATAAAAAAAGGCCTAGGTAATTAACATTTGCCATTTTTAGACATATCTTTCTCCTTTTCCTAAACTCATTGGCCTGGAGTGGGTTGTATATGTTCCTCAACTCTGATTCAAAGACATGAGTCAAAAAGAAATGGAATAATATTAGTAGCACACTAATTTTGCGATGTAACATGAATGACCAAGTGTAAACACACAGCCATTAGTGACATTAAATTGGCTATCATATATATATGTTAAGGGAAAAAAAAAACAACCCTTAAAAAATATCTATATAGAAAAATCAGGGGAGATTAGAAATAATTCCTGAAAGTGGAAAAAAATATTGTCCTTGTAAATAATTTATTATAACAAACCAAGAGTTTTACTTAATTGACCCTGTTATTGAAATGGAAATGATACACTGTTATTTGATAGGAAAGTTACTTTTTCTGCTTTCATTCTTGATTTATAACTCCAATTTTGCATTCAGTTGTTAACAATCTTACAAAGTCAGTGCAAATCTACAGAGATAATGAAAAATAAATGATGCTACAAAGTCTAGTCAGAATTAACACTAGACCATTAAGATGTCAAGTTACAATGGGTTAGTTTCATCAGGAACACCATTTTGTAGTACAGTATCGGGCAGCGACAGGGGAAATAAATTATTCAGACTCTCAACTCCTTTCAGGATTCTACTCAACAACTTTCATAGGCAGCTTCTGTCTCTTGCTCCACCAGAGCATGGAAAATAATTTGGGCTTTATTCTTGTACATGCTGATGGGTGTCTGTGATGATTTTAATGTCTCTCTTTGAAATTTTTGGTATATTTTAATGACACAGTGAATCATCAGTGTTGTTGAAAGATTTCATTAGTCAGTGTATGAAGCCGAAATGCTCCATTACTCTTTATATCAGGTTCAAATAAGATACAACTCCTTTGTAACCATAATGCTTATTTATTAAAATGAATTTATCTTGTCTTGTGCATTAATACGTGTTTTTCACAAAAGATGTAATTTTGATAACAGTTTTCCATAAAACTAGAAGAGTTACCTGCAATCTTTGAGATAATTTAGTAGAATATTAATCTTACAAAATTGCTATGTTAATAACACTTCTAAGTAAATACAGTGCAATTTCATTATAGCATTCTCAAAATGATCTCTAATTCACTACCTCTAATCATTCCCCCAAAATGCATTCTTTAACATGAAAATTACCTTGACATTTTAGAGGTGGGAAAACTGAGGCTCGGAAGTTTAATTTATTCAGTGTTATACTGGTAGTGCTAGTATGAAGATTCTTCTTTGTTTTTTTGTTTTGTTTTGTGTGTGTGTGTGTGTGTGTGTGTGTGTGTGTGTGTGTGTTGGAATTCTACAGAGCATCGTCTATGTGTTGTGTTGTGTGCTCACCACCCAGTCAGTTCTCTTTCCATCATCTTGTACTTGTCTCCCCCTCCCTCCTCTCCCACCCCCTTCCCCCTTGTGCTCAGGTGACCACTGAACTACTGACTGTGTCCATAGCATGAAGAGTCTAACAGGCACATCTACACAACAGCATAAACGGAGGGATGCTCTAAAGAACTGCAAAAGGACTGTCATCTTTCACAAAGAAAAATATGTAAATGTTGAAAATCGTCTGCTTACCTGGCAGCAGGTATAGAATTTCTATTGTTTCTTCCCATTTTTTAATCAATTGCACAGCATCACGTATACAGTAGACTCTCAGTTAACTGGGGATTGGTAGATGCTGGGTAAAGGGACTCGGCACTCTGAGCAATGGGCAAAACTCTCCAACAACTGGCAAGTTTGGCCGGTTTCTTGAGTTCCAGTCAACAGAGTCTACTGTACACACAACTGTAGGTTTTCTGGAGACTGTTAGGATGCACTACAAGGACATTTGGTCAAAATGCAGATGAGGAAAATGTGGTCTAAAAAGGCATCAAGATAATATTTGGACATAAAGAAGAAATGATTTACCTAAAAAGATATTCAGCAGGGTCCCAAAGTGGGTCATAGGTCCTCTCTATGTGGGGGCAATAATAGATTACAAAGTCTTCCATTTAGAAAAGACTCCATTTACCACCACCTCCTTTTGCTACCTTTGACTCAAGTCATGAGAGGCCTTGGTTACCTTGGATCTCTTTTAACACAAACAAATAAAAAACAAACAAAACAAAACAGGAGACACACCACTCTGCTTCTGAACATTATATTGACTGGATGTGAGGCACAAAGGTGCTGTAGTCATTTCAATATCATCCTGAGAATGCAACCAACACACTCGGGCAAGGGCAGAGGTCAGGGAATGATCTTATCTCTGCTAATCATCTTATGTCTTATTTTTATGTCAACCCCCAAGACTGCTCGGCCTCTGGACCTCTAGTTATTTGGACAGTTTATTTCTTTCGTTATTTACGAAAAGCATGCCCACAAAGAAAGTAAACCTTTTACTTACTGAGGGAAGTATTTTCATCACGCAGCATTCTATAGATAGTAACTTGTTACTTGAATTAACCCTGAGCAGCTGGTACAATGTAGACAACCTGCTTTAAAAAAGTAGCCAATTACCACTTTACTAGAAAACCTGTTCTCAATGTTATATTTCTTCCAAAAGCCAATGAATAAAAAGAAAAGATTCCAGTGCCAAATTCCGAGTAGAAGATAATAGGGTATGCACACGACAGTGAAATTATTTCTTTAAGTAATTATTGAGATGAATCTCATTAGGATGGTAAAATTGTATAGTTTCACAGCTGATCCAATGAGAGCAAACTAATTCCATCTGCATCACCAGAATCACAGATAGTGCTTAGTTGTTGTTGATGTTGTTGTTGTTGTTTTACAAATATTAACATAAGTAAATTGAGCATTTGCACCTTTCCATTGCACAAGCATTGTTCATTTGTTTTTAATTATATTTTGGAAATTGTAAACATGCATAAACTATACCTAAGATATGGAGACTCTTCCTATCCTGAATCTATTCCTGTTGAATCAATTTCATCCACATGTATAAATTCAAAGAGCTGTTGAAGGCATGTACACAACCCAAAATGAAAGCATAAGCACCATCGGTATCTCGGTGCCTCATTTTTCATGGTGTACTATTGCTCCTCCTCCATTTTACATTTTAAAGTCAACATAGTATGGCCAAGGCTTTTGTTAACAATGCTGGGGAACAGAGAGGTCAAGTCATTTGTGTAAAGGCACACAGCTGGTGACAGAGCTGGGATATTAGCTCAGGTTTTTCTGCTCCCCAAACCACGAAACCACAATCGCTATTCAAACTTCAAATCAAAGAGGGATTCCCTGGTGGTGTAGTGGCTAGGCTTCATTCAGCGCTCTCAGTGCTGTGGCCTGGGTTCAATTCACAGCCAGGGAGCTCCCCCCCCACCCCGCCCCACAAAAAAACCACAAAACTCCAAAGAATCTATTTTATTTTGATACAAAAGGAAAGAAGAAAGGACAAAAGAAAACAAAGGGAACCAAGGAAGGAGGAAGAAATGAAGAAAGGAAAGGAGTAAAACAGAAGAGGAACGTTAGTGATTCCCATGTAGGAATAGAGTGGTGATAATTGTATTTGACCAAGTCTACGTGTACAGCTGTGGTTACTGATATATCTGCTATACAGTAGGTCAAACAAAGTAAGAAGTAAGGTAGAGTTGAAATGACAAGGGAGGTTTGAGAGGGCTTTAGTGTCCCGTCAGGACTTCTACCAGCGCCTGCCAAGCCACCACAAATGTACATAGCCTTAGTTAAATAGTATAAATGATATGCAAATGCAGCTTCCTCTCCCACAGCCCCTTCTGCACCCCCACCTTTCTGAAAAGATTGCCACCTTAATTTCGTCTTCTGTAGAAATTCTGGGGCTGTTATGCTAGAGACATAGTGTTTTCTCTGAAAGATCTTTACATATTTTGGATATTAGCCCCTTATTAGAGGCATTATTTGAAAATATTTTCTCCCATTCCATGGGCTGTCTCTTTGCCTTGTTGATGGTTTCTTTGGCTGTGCAGAAGCTTTTTAGTTTGATGGAGTCCTATTCGCTTATTTTTGCTTTTACTTCCCTTGCCTTTGAGGGAGGTTCATGAAGTCTTCCTTGAACCCGAGGTCAATAGTTCAGTACCAGTGTTTTCTTCTATACAGTTTATTGTTAAGGGTCTTATGGGGAGGTCTTTATTCAATTTTGAGTTAATTTTGGTATATGGTGACAGTTCACAGTTCGGAGTCACTCTTTTGCATGTGTTTTCCCAGTACCAACTACTGAAGAGGCTGTCTTTTCCCTATTACATGTTTTTTGCTCCTTTATAAAAAATTATCTGTCCATATATTTATGGATTTATTTCTGAGTTTTCAATTCTGTCCCATTGGTCTGTGTGTCTGTTTTTCTGCCAATACTATGCTGTTTTGATTATTGACGCTTTGTAGTATAAATTGAAATCAGGGCGTATGAGTCAAATATATGGTGATGGAAGGAGAACTGGCCCTGGGTGGTGAACACATAATGCAACACATAGACGATGCTCTGTAGGATTGTACACCTGGAGCCTACATGATTTTTGCTAACCAATGTCACCCCAATATATTTAACAATTAAAAAAAAAAGCTCTTATAGCCCAGTAGGGGAAATTAAGAGAAATACACAAATAATGTATAGGACATAACCTACCTAAGGCTCTAATGCACCTGAAATTTAAAAGTAAATGGGTAGGAAATACCCACCCCAGAGACAAAAGAGAATATTCTTAATGCTCTTTCACTATTTGAAAATATAAATTACAATTTTTTAAAAGAAGACCAAGAGTATTTACCCAGGACAACTGGACAGTCAATCAACCTCACTATTTGGAAGTGCTGAAAAGGTTGCTTGAAAAAGTTAAATGACTGATGGAACTTTTCTGGTCATGGAGAATTGGCTGACTTCCGTTGTACATTTTGACGCTTTGTTTCAGGGTCGTGTTGGTACACCCATGTCTCATCACCAATGATAACATGGCCCAAAACATCATCTTGCCTCTCCAAAAGGTCTTGGCAAACTTTGACTCTCCTTTGCTTTTGTTCATCAGTGAGCTTCAAGATGGTGCACATCAAGTTTGTAGTGTTGATCTCCCCGTGCTCTGTGCTGTCTCTAAAAGCTTCCTTTTGAAATTCCAATTTTCATACGTGGAAATGGCTTAAATCAGCAGCTACAAAAGATTTCAGGGAAGACATCAATTTGAGAGGGACCTCGGAGGGTAACTAGTATTACTGTGTTGAGAGAGGGAGAGAAAGGTAGGCCAGAGAGAAAGCCCTGCATGAGGAAAGGACAATGATAAGGCAGTGGAGGTTACTTTCAAGAAGTCAGCAGTCTGATTTCACTGGCGTGTAGGTTGAATGTAAAGGAATTGTAGCAGATGAAGTTCGGCATCGTATGACCAACAGCCTTCAGTGTCAGTCAGTGATGAATACTTGGTTGGCTGGCAATGGTAAGGTGCAGCGTGTTTTAGAGCATGGCAGTGATGTGGTCAGTGTTGCCTGCAGGAAGATCTCTGACCATGTGTGTAGCATGGAGCAAAGAGGGATGGGTGGTGGGAGACGTATTAGGGGGCTATGACAAGTAGCCCAGGGTGAGGAGCCACGAGAGCATTGACCAGAGCGGAGGAGGAGCAGAGAGGAGGGGACAGGTGCAGGAGATACTGAGAGAGTAGAATCAAGAGTACTTGGAAATGGATCACATGTGAAGAACAGGGTGTGGGGGAGGGAAAGTCTAGGGTGATTGACGTGCTCCATTCTGAGAGATGAAGAGAGAACTTGTACTATTACAAGAGCAAAAGGGAAGTCAGGAACTAGAATTTCAGAAGGATGTATTATATATAGTGAAAGGACGAGTGGGATACCCAGCTGGAGATATAGATCCTGCACTTGGAAACATGGATGTGGAGTTCAGACTAGATTTGAGGGTCTCATACATAAGAGCTGACCTACAAGAAGTGCTTGCAGAAGTCCCTGGATGCGGCAGAACACGTGGCAAATTGTTATTAATACATACAGTCATGTGCAGCTTAACAGCGGGAATACTGGATGAGACACGTGTTGTTCAGTCATTGCATCCTCGTGCGTACATCGTAGTGTGAATTTACACACGCCTGGATGGTAGAACCTGCCACACACCTCGGCTGTATGGCACAATCTATTGCTCCCAGGCCACAAACCTGTACAGCATGGTGCTGCACGACAGATTAAATCAAATGCCAGAGAAAATGATGACATCGAGAGTGGTGGTAAACACAAAATGTATTATGAGGCTACTGGCAGCCTAATGTGACATCCTGTTTTACAGCAAACTTTCTTGGTTTATCCGCCTTTTACGTGGGAAGAATACACTCCAAAACAACAATAACAAAGTGTGGTATGGTACATAAGCGTACCATAGTCGTTTATTCCCATTCCTAAGTATCGTGCACTGTACCTAATGCTGTGTGCTGTACTTTTATACAACTGGCAGTACAGTAGGGGTTTTCATTGGCATCACCACAAACATGTGAGTTGTGTGTTTTGCTACAAGGTTGTGAAGGCTTCGACATGCTGGGTGATGGGGATTTTGCAGCTCCGCTATAATCTGATGGACTGCTGTCCTGCGTGCCCTCTGTGGTCAACCAAAATGGTGTTCTAAGGCTCATGACTGTGCCATGAGAGGGAAGGTAGCCATCTTCCACACAGTGTGTGAATGCACATGGGTGTGCAAAAGGTGAACTGAGGCAGTTCAATGGATCGTACTAGGAAAAAACATTAGAAACGGAGAAATCCCAGTTGGTACCGGACAGAACAACACGGGGGTAGGCCCTTGTTAAGATGCCCCTAGTGGTCTATGGAAAACAGTGAGGGTTTCTCCCAGAGAAGAAAAAGACATGGGTAAGAGTATAAACACCACACCCCAAAATAGGCTTCAAAACCTAGAATGTCTTTGAAGGCCTATAGATATTTTTACTCCAAACAGGTAGTTTCTGTTATGTCTTACTTTCAGGCTAAGGATTCATGCAGAGCTACAGCAGGTTTGCCTTAAACTGAACTTGAATATTCAATGGATCAAGGTTTTGACATATGTTCCTTTCACTTTAATTCAAAGCATCATTAAATCAGATACGGGATGCATTCTTATTGTCCTTTGATCTATGTCTTCTGGGGATTTAAAATAACACTTTTTAGTCTGTCAGAGCTGCATTTTAATTGTATATTAAGGGTCTGACTTAACTTCATAAAAACAAGGACATTCAGAGTTAATGCTGAAATCATTGACCTTAACTTACCCCATCAAAACCTTTGGAAAAAATTGTTTTTTTCTTGGAGTGTGGTTTTCATATTTTTGGATAAAATGCAAGCGTGAAAAATCCCAGTGTGCGTTTAGCTACCTAATGAAGGTGGTCAAAATGAAGGTCTAATGAAAGAAAATGAACTAGGAATGGACAATAGGGATGTGACTGCAGTCCCTACACTTATTACCCTAAAACTTCTTTTGCATCGTTAAATTAGTATCAAGATCATTTATCTTTTCCTCCCTGATTGGCGCCTTCTATCTTATTCCCTAGTCACTGTGGGAATGATTGTATTATTGGTTTTTACTGTGTTCTTGAGAGGGGCTAGAACTTTCTCTAGCCCAAGTTATCTCCCTTCGCAGGTAAAACAGGTCCATTTGGAGAAACTTGGGCCAGTTCCGTTTCGCTCTCTGGGCTGTAGTTTCTCCATTCTGGGAAATGAGTAAATTGATGAGGATCTCTTCCGCCTTTGATATCATCCTCTCGAGATAATTGCAGATTTTGCTCACTCGTAAGGCTGCCCCTAGAAGAAAACGACGAATTGACTTCGGCAGAAATTTGACACGGAAGAGCAGTAATCTTTAAGAACTTGGCTTTTGATGTGTTGAAGGTGTTTTTAAAGTGAAGACGTTGGGTATTGAAACAGCTCTTTAGTATGTATTTGTCTCCTCTTCTCACCCCGTCTTCATCATCTTACCAGGGTTACCCCCCGTGCCTGTGCGAAGTCAGCTCAGTTGTGGAGCAAGTTGCACATTTACGAATGGTCAGCAAATTGAGGAGTCCCACAATCTGTGGCTTTCTAATAAAGGCCAAAAGGGCAACTGAGGTGACATGGTATTTCAGCGTGCCTCATTTTCCTGTCACAGTGATTTTTTGTTCAATTGAAGCAGAGTGTGACTGCTTTTCAGACTGAGTGTTTACAGGGTAGTGATAGGATTCCAGCTACAGATGAACCTTTTCAAAACCATACTCGCTTAGCGTACATTTGTACTTGTGCTCGTGATAACGTTTTACAGTGATCTGCTTCGCATAGCTTCGGAGTGGTCGCTCACAACCGTAGTCTGTAGAGGTGCTCTACTGGTTTCTTCTACAAAAAGGAAAGGTCCTTATCGGGTAACAGGTTTATGAGAACCTTATGGCTATCGTCATTTGTTCGTTAAGATCAGAAGGCAAATAGAGTTGCCTTGCTATTTATAAAAGGATAAGTAATAAAGAAACACTCTTATTTAGACTGCAGATCAGATTTCTTACCCTACCTAAGCTTTTCTTAGAAATGCATTCACAAGTCATTTTTTTTTTCTGGTAGAAAGAATCCTTCCTGATTTTTACCTAAAGAAATAACCAGATTACCCCTAGTCCTATGTTGACAGTCAGTGGAAGCTTGCAAACATATAAGAACCAATTCAGTACCCAAACTTCCTGCAATAGTCACAGCCTTCTTGAAAACGCCAGCAGGACTTCATGAACACTCAGTTTCCTAGCTTGCAAAATATTAGAAGCTTTCATTTGGTTCTTTTTTAGAAAAATGTTCATGTTTAACATGCAAACGCATCTTCCTTTTTTTAAACTATTTGCTTTTTAATAATATTTTTTACTTTTAGATTATGGTTGACATACAATGTTATATTAGTTTCAGGTGTACAACACAGTGATTAGACATTTATATAGCTTCTGAAGGGATCACCCAGATAAATCTAGTACCCATGTGACACCATACATAGCTATGATGATGTTATTGACTATATTCCCTATGCAGTACTTTACATCACTGTGACTGTTTTGTAACTACCAACGTGTACTTCTTAATTCCTTCCTTGTTTTCTCCCATGCCCCCAACCACCTCCCATCTGGCAGTCATCAAGTGCTCTCTTCATCTATGCATTTGTTTTTGTTTTGTTTTTTTTTTATATTGTTCTTTAGATTCCACATATAAGTGAGATCGTGTTATTTGTCTTTCTCTGTTAGACTTATTTCACGTGGAATAATACACTCTGGATAATTGCACGATATTGCAAATGGCAGCTTTCATTCTTTTTATGGCCGAGTAATATTCCATTGTATATTTGTACCACTTTTTTTTTTTAATTTTTTTTATTTTTGGAATGGGGGGAGTTCCCTGGTTGGGAATTGAAACATCTTCTTTATCCATTCATCTATTGATGGTCACTTAGGTTGCTTCCATATCTTGGCTACTGTAAAAATAACACTGCAATAAACATATGGGTGCATGTATCTTTTCAAATTAGTATTTAGTATATTAGTAAAGAAAATGTCCATACACATATACTATGTATAGTTGAGTAAACAATGAAACATACTCTTTTCTTACTTATAAAAAAGGATGAAATACTACCATTTGTAACAACATGGATCTTGAGATCATCATGCTAAGTGAAATAAGTCAGACAGAAAAAAGTCGAGAACCATATGATTTCACTCATATGTGGGCTATAAAACTGAAAGCAACAAACGAACAACACAAAGAAAGAAAAACTCATAGACACAGACAACAGATTAGTGGTTACCAGAGGGTAAAGGCGGGGTTGAAGGAGGGAGAGGGGTCACATACACGCTGATGGCAAGGAGAACTGACTCTGGGTGGTGAGCACCCAATGTAACACATAGACAATGTATTATATAAAATTGTACACTTGAAACCTATGTCATCTCACTAACCAATGTCACCCCAAGAAATGTCATGACAATTACAAAACAGTTCTTGTAATACTGGTTTGATGGTGATGAATTCCTTTAGTTTTCTCTTGTCTGAGATTGTTGTGTCAATTCTTAATCAATAGCATGGAAGTAGCAAATACAGTGTCTCAGATCAGCTCACAGTTTCACATTTTCACAAATTGTATATAATTTTATTATGCATGATACTCTGTTCAGTTTGCACCCATCATTACCCTTTGATAAGTAGACATGGTTATTATCATGAAAGGTAAGATAAATGGTGTTACATAGCAATTTTGATGAATAATTTGGAGCAGTTGGCTCTTACAATTCCCTGATAAACCTATCTTCATCTTTGGGATCCTTGTTGCTCTATAATAAGCATTTCACCCAATGAATATTTCAATGTTTCCATCTGGATCAACCTGTTCCCTCTGGCTTCTGATGTTGAGAGTACTTAGAGGAACTCTGCATGTCCTTTCATACATCTAGCATTACTGGATTACATAAGCCAAGTATAACAAGTGTATCTGAAAAGCCAAGATAAGGTACAAATACCCCAATCAGAAAGCAGAATATAACATATTATAAGGTAAAAGAGAATGCAGGTTATTGCCATGTAATACTTTCATCTTAGTTGAAGAAGTGGGGAGGTACAATAGAACTAAAGCACAGACATTCAAAATATTGTGGTAAACATTTGCTACACAATATCTACTCCGTTTGTTTATTCTTTTGTTTAGTATCTAGCACATTTCACCCAATTTTCTTCTGAGAGTTCCTCATGTTAGTCCTGTACAATATATATTCTCAATATAAAATAAGTTTTTGTCAGTCAATAAGAAAAATATAACAATAGATCAAAGGATAAATGGCATGAATGAACATATTATAAAATAAAAATATGGGGAAAATGGCTAAACCTAACTGTTTAACCTGGCAAAGAAAGTAAAGCATGGTAATTTTCAGTGTTTACAAGGGTGTAAAGAAACAGCAAACCCCATACAATAAAGTAGAAGTGTTAATTAGTACAACTTTCCTCACAGGCATTTGGCAGAGTTACGAGGTACTATAAGGCAATAATTCTAGAACAAGGAATTTATCTTAAGAGAAAATCAGAAAGGCAGTGCAAGATTAATCCATATGGATGGCCACCACAAGTGTTTACCATAATAGTTTTTAAAAATGGCAACAATAGAGGCTCAATAACAGGAGATTGATGACATTAATGATAATATATTGTTAAGTGGAAAAGCAGGTTACCAATATACATGTACTGAAAAAAATTATAAAAAGATTATGTATCTATAAATTTATCTATCACTATAGAAAAGTATATATGCCTAAGTATTTACAGTAGTTATCTTTAGGTACTGGGACAGATGATTTTCATTTTCTTCTTTATACTTTTCTCTGCTTAATGTCTGCAAGTCTATTTCAAATATAAATGTGGCTTTAGAGATTTTGTCGTAATTGAATTCATTTCACCTATTGTATAGTGATTTGAATATGTTATGAAAAAATGCATATTTAAATGCTATAATTATGTAGTAATCAAGTATATTTAGATTTTAAAATATTTTTATTATTACAATAACAATATTCATTTTAGAAAACTTTGAAAATACAATTTAAAGGATAAAATTTAAAGAATAAAAAATATCAGTAATGGCACTACCCCATGTTAACCATATTATTTATATTTGTTTAGGTACATAGGCTTTGTGTATTTTTGATATGTGCATATGTGCATAATACTCAATTTTTCTTTATTTCAAAACAAGATCACATTTCACAATAATAGGATATTTTCACTTTCATTTGTCATGAACATTTTTCACATCACTAAAGGTTGTTCAGCATCATATTTAACAATTGTTCAGTATTCCTTTTGTATGGATATACAGTATTTTTATTTAATGAGTACTGTATTATTGTGTATTTAGTCTGTTATTTTAATGTTATAAGTAATACCTTTAATGCATTCTTGTAGTACTAACTTGGTGCACATACACTATTTCTGAAGTATAAATCAACATGTTAAAAAGAACATACAAAATTTCATAGCTTTTGATGAATATTGACACATCTTCAAGAAAGAGATTGACACTGGGTGGTGAGCATATAATGCAACACATAGATGATGCACTGTAGGATTGTACACCTGGGACCTATGTTATTTTTGCTAATCAATGTCACCCCAATACGTCTAACAATAAAAAAAAGAGAAAGACTATACTAACTTAGGTTCCCACAAATAATGAATGACAATGCCATTTTTATGCACCATTGCCAAGAAAGAATATTATTTCTTAAAATGCTTTGTTAAAGTGATGGATAAAAATCTTATTTAGTTTTTTTTAAATGCAATTTCTTTGGGACTCCCCTGCCAATTTTTTTTCTTTATATGTATTAGTCATTTAATTTTCTTTTTTGTTATATTGTTCTTTTCTGACTTTTGCCCATTTTTGTATGGCCTGTTCATCTTTATTGATATGAAAGAGCTCTTTTCATATTGAGACACCTTAGTCTGGGGTATATTCTATAGGCATTTTCCTAGTTTGTCATTTGCTTTCTAGTTTTATGAATGCTGTTACACTTCATTTTGGCCATGTCGTATAGTTGAGTTTCTTCATCTGCATATTCTCTCATGATTTTTTAGTCATTTGTCATGGATAGGCAGCACAGAGCTCTTTATTTCACTAACATATTGGATTCTTACCTGCAAAATTTTTTTGCCATCCTTAATGCACATACTTTGCTGCATTATTTGTAAGGCATTATCTCCAAACAAAAACAATGTCTACCATGTATCTGTAACAGTGTAGGTTTCTTTTAGAAAGCATCTGAAATTCTGTCAAGCAGTTCCATACAGAGCAAGTGGTCTGCCAGACTTCCAGAGTAGAAGAAATAAGGAAACTAGAGAGCTGATAAGTAGACTCCTACTGCCCTTTGCTGTGGTTTCCTGAAAACCTTATATCAAATTCATGGCTGCAGCTGAACCACATGCTGTGTCCCTTGTCAGACATTCTTTTCCAAAAAGGATATCTAATAACTTTATGAAAGTGTGTGCAGAAGAATAATTGCAGGCCGTTTGGGACTTCTACACCAAGACTTTCGGTACTGAGTGTCTGACTTTCAGATTATAAATCTGCCCCTGAAACTTGCACTTCGGAGGGTTCAACTGACTGGGAAGCAATGAGAAGGATTAGTGGATTGGTTTCTCTCCCTGCACAGTATTGGTGTATAGTACTATCCACAGGCTCCTGAAGCCTAACTAGCTTAAAACATGTCAGAAACTGTACATAGGCATATCCATTCCTGGATCCTATGCACAAACTTTACTTATGTCCTTACAGTGGAACTTGTGCTGTCCTATGCCTTTAAAATGCCAAACCGTGTTTAGATAAAGCATAAAACCAAGAATTTTTTAGTTGGGAAGAATCACCTACTTCAATTGCCATAGGAGGAAACAGAGGCTCAGAGATCTGAAGTGAGTTGCATGAGGTGACTTTGTGAGTTAGTGACTGTTTAATCATCACCATTGGTAGTAGGCGAAGATGTGTAGGATGTAGACGTCAGTAGGTGTGGACAGCCTGGGATGGGGCGACAGTGGCGTGATCAGTAGTATAATGCATGAAATCTGACCAGTATACTACTCTTGGATGAGAAGTAGTTCAAGGTGTATCAGCTAAAACATGGTATGGGGTGGCGGAGATGAAAATGCTGTGTGGAATGAGGAATGATCCAGAAGCAAGCAGCAAAGAATCCAGGGAGCATCTGTAGTGGCAGTATTGTGAGAGGCCAGGTTGAAGTATATAGGATTCCTTAGAGAAAACACCTTAGAAAAATTAAAATGTTGGGGTAAAGCAAACCTTCTGTCCATCTTTCTAGGAGGAGTCAGTGGTAGAATGAACTCGAAATTGGTTACTACCTCAGACCAGGTAAAGGAATCTCCTTATGTAAGGATGTTTAGAGAACCTACATGCCCAAGGTTTGTTTTACTTCCTTTTACTCTAAATATCTGTGTGTGTGTGTGTGTCTCTGTGTCTGTGCCTCCCTCCATCTCTCCCTCTTGTGTTTCCTTTCCAATCTCTTCTCTTCTTGTCCATCAGAGTGATGTCATTGGGAAGTGATAGCAGAACAAGACAGTGTTTGTCGAGCCAAACCAGGGGCTTAGGTGCTCTCAAAGCCAAAGTTTTCTTACTACACTGCAGTCTCCAGTTGACGGCTACCATCAGAAGAAGACAGTGGGTATTGCTCTAAAATTAGGGGAAATCGCTTTGTGGAAATTAATTTATAAGAATCAATTTTTAGGTTGGACATTTTCTTGCGTAGAATATATGTGTATTACCTGGTACCACACACATACATCCGCACACAAATGTTTTCAGGGGAATTGACTATATAAATGATCTCTGTAGGTAGCAAATTCCTATTGCTTCATAAGTAGAGTTGAGTTTTCTAAGGATAACGCTTGGGGCTGTTTACTTTCTGCAAACTACTTTCTATTAATAGAAGGCTAGATACCAATATTGCAGAGTTGCATAACCATGGCATCCATGTCCCTAAATTTACAGGTTATGAAATAGGTACCTAGGGAGTACCATAACTTATGAGGTAGTAGAAGAGGTGTGAGCATCCCTGCCTACTAGTCCAGTGCTTTTTCTTTCTGCTCTATAGTGGTCCTTCCATTCTCTACTTTCATATACATTGCTTTACCCAGAGGAAGTCTTCCTCATGATCTTCAGTTGGATGGAAACCTAGAGGTCCTGGCAAGCCAAATTTCCTAAGTTGTTTTTTCACATAGTACAGAATAGTACAAAACAGAGTATTTTAATGAACCATCCTACCATTCCCTTTAGAAACTCTAGCATCAAAATACTCTTTCAAGCGTGCTTCATTCAAAATGTGTTAAATTCAAAGGAACATGTATAAGATCACTGATTTTTCTTGGGCTCACATAGACAGTAATACCACTTAGCCTTCCTTATATAAAAATAGCACTCTAATTAATGAAAAGAAATGTTTTGCTTGCAGCGTAGAATTGACTCTGATCTCTGTTATATGTGTTTGGTTTGTCAGATTTTAAAGCAGAAATGTGTTGCAAAAGCTGTCATAAATGTGAAAGTCAAACGCCTAAGTTTACGAAGGAGTAAACATTTTATATTTGTATTGTGTTCTATAGTTTTTAAAAACAATTTCAAATGTCTCCATGGTATTTTTGGAACTTCATAATAATCATATGAGATAGGCAGCAGCAGAGGTATATGGTCCTTGTTGGCAATCCAAGTATCCTTTTTTTTCTTTCTTTTTTTTTTTTAAACATTGTGAAAAGCCCAGGGAACACTGAAGCAATTTAATAGTTAAGTGGCTGCCACACGAATACAATCTTAAGTCCTTGTACCTGCGATTCAGTATACTTTCTGATGTCATTTATATTTCTTAATTCAAGTCAACAAGCTCCGTTACCAATGTTTCAATTACACACATTTCTACAGGAATGACACACAAAACTCTATAATTCCAAACACTGGATGTAGGTGTCCCTATTAAGAGGTCACAACTTTCTATTGGAGAGCTAGCGTTTGTGCGTGCGATTTGATGGAACTGAGAATGGAGAGAGAGACAGAGACAGACAGAGAGACAGAGACAGAGACAGAGAGAGAGAGAGAGAGAGAGAGAGAAGAGTGTTTTAATAACCTTTGACATAGCAGAAACTGTCAGAATGATTTACCAGCCCTACTCAGGAATGCCAAGTAGAAGAAAGCAGGTAGAAATCAAAAGTGCACAGCCCACAGACCTCCTATGCTCCTCTCAGGTTACCCACTTGAGATTCAGCAAGAGCTCCCTAGCGATTCTGCTGCTTATATGTTAGTGTCCTAGTTTATTCAAAAGAACCAGTGCTACTTTTGGGTGTGCAGGGGAACCAGTGACAATAAACCAGTTCTGTGCTGAGTACCAGGGAACTGAACTATCATGTGGAAGTAGGGGCCAGATGTGAAGGGGGGAATGAGAAGCATACCTTGAGCTAGTATTGTAAGACTTATGTAAATATGATGCAAATTGCAAGAGTCAAAGACCAATGGGTTCACTTGGTGCTCACCAAACAGAATCAATGGCAAGGAAAGCCGGGAAGAGTTCCTTTGTTGTGTGCTTTTATAGCAGAGTGGATTTGCCTTATTTCCTCTTCATACTTTGTCCTGCATGTTTCTCTGTCATTCCTAATAGACTGGAAAATCTCTGAGGGCATAATACAGGCCTGAATTGTTCCTTGCTTTATCTCTAATGCTTGGCATGGTGCCGGGCATACGGTGAGATTTCAAACATACCCATTAAGAGAAAGAAGGGAGGGTGAGAGACACAGGAAGGAGGATGAAAGGAGGGAGGTCTTGTTATACCTCATTGCCTTTACACAATATATCTGCTTCAATTTTTCCTCTTCCTTATTGGAATATGGACCACACAGCATTAAAGTATTATGCTAGCTGCACTTTCCTGCATGTATACAGGGTCTAGCACAAGTAACGCCCGGACTTCAGTTAGGATTTTCTAACAAAATCCTCACCATACATGCTTGTGGTTACACAAATAATGCCCCTTTTGCATGAGCGGCTCATCTCTACCAAATGTTTTATTACAAAATCCTAAGCATGTATGGTTCTGATTTTGTAAGAAAATCCTAACTCAAGCCTGAGCATTCTTACTTCTGCCGGACCCCATAGCATGCTACAATGAAGGGTAAAAAATGTGTCTTCAAAAAATATTCTCCCAAATGCGTTCAAATATTTACAGAGTCACAGTGGGCTCTATCAACCGAATGACTTTTCCCTGCAATAACTTCAAACAAGTCTTTTCCCATAATCATACTTTAATACCTGTTCTAAGATTATGTCACCAGGTTCATTTAGCCATTCCATTCTATATTGAGCAATCGGCTCAACATTCCAAAATATGGAACAAACTTTTGCTCTCCTGTCAACCAATGACTAGGGGTTACACTTTTTCTCCATCATGTGCTTCCTAAATCTTGAGACCTAGAGAGAAGTCATGTACTCACCTATTTCTCTTTGTCTCCATTTACAGTTCTGGGGGTAAGGCTGTTTGCATCCATCAGATCATTTCACAACTTTTACTTTGGAGCTGAGGAGTTGTTTGCATATAAAACTATGAGCTCAAAACCGAGTTTGAAATAAGTAGCCAGTGCTGTAAAATCACAGGAAGTCGAGAGACGTTGACTTCCCTCTCCTCAGTCCAAAGAAACACATGAATTTGGTTTCTGTGGAACTAAACATAAGAACGCTGAAAATGATTCTTTTTCCTCCATCCGTGATATTGACATTAAAATATGCTCTTTTCCAAAAGCTATTTCATGTAACTTATGCTAATTTCTCATACCAAATTGCAATATTTTACTAACTCTTATAGTAGATTCTTTCACTGGTCCTTACTTCTTCATGAAATTTAGTCATTATTTTTGTAAATACAGTGATAATCGCTTCATGAATATATTAAACCTTGAAGCATTCACAAAGTTATGTTACTGCACATAATATTTTAAAGGTATATGAACCTTTTCTTAGAAAATACCAAGCCTGTGCTAAAGTAGACGAAATGGTGCTCTGATCACCCAAATCTTCACTAGCCCTACTGGGTCGTGTATACTTCTAATCACTCCACTCCCCTTTCTTCTTGGATCATCAAAAATTTAAAGAATAAACAAGTTCCTTCAACTACTTTAAAATTGCATTTCCCCCCAAAAATGATTATGTAAAACCATGGTAACAAAAGGTGTACTGTAGCAAAATTACATGTATCTATCCCTTAGAACAGTCATGTCCAACCTGCAGCCCAGGACGACTTTGAATGTGGCTCAACACAAATTCTTAAAACATGAGGACATTTTTCTGCGACCTTTGTTTTACCTCATCCGCTATCGTTACTGTGAGTGTATTTTATGTGCAGTCCAAGACAATTCTTCTTCCATTGTGGCCCAGGGAAGCCAAAAGGTCAGACACCGCTGCCTTAGATGAATATTAAGGTGATTTTATTACAGCATTAAGTTGAAAACTTTAATATAGGCATTTATCACAATAGAATAAAACTGAGATATAGAAATATTATGTATACGACTATGCACTCAAGGACGCATGTAATATTTACATCTTATGTAGTCCTATTTTTAGGTATAAACTTTTTCTTTAAAGTCAATTAATTCTCAATGCCTTCCTTTGACATAAAAAGGTTTATTCTGCCTTTAAAAATGGGAAAATAAAGACTAATACATTAATAAGCTTTCCCAAGGACATGAATATAGTCAGAAACTGAAATATACTTGGTATTAAAGATCTTCCAAACTCAAATACTATAGTCATAGTACTATAATAACTCTTGACATTACAGTTATATGAAAATGTGCCTGGTGACTTTCTGTTCTGATATTTCAAGGCCAGAATTAGTGTTATTTATATATAGATGTATAAGGTGGGAACACTCTTTAGCAATATCTCATTCATTATTTGGAAAACAAAGGAGAAAACGTAAGAGGAAACTGCCTAAAAATTTTAGTAGAAACCAGTTATAGAAGAAGAAAACCAAACACTATTGTTTAATTATGCAGTTATGTTAAGAAAATGTTTGTAAAATTCACTGGATATATTGCATATTCTATTTGCAATAAGTAGTTTTGAAAGATTAAATAAAAGGTAACTTTTGTAAAGTTAATAAAAGATTACGTAGGTTCCCAAACAAAGATTAGACAACTACATGGGATAGTAAAGGCCAATGAGAACATTTTGCTTCTGCAGTCTTTTATTAGAGATCATTGTCAAAACGTGCTTTTAATGACATCAACTGCTAAGGTCATATGGGTATCTACATAAAATGGTAGTAAATGCTTTTGTTTAAGATAATTTTCAAAATGTTTAAGATAATTTTCAAAACAGCATCTATAACTCATTTCCAAAATATAAGGGCACACTGTGACTAAAGTGTTATATAAATTAATATGGGACTTTGTTATGAAGGAGTAACATTAAATGTCTTTCCTAAGAGTGGGTTGAGAAATACCATAGAGATATGCAAAGGGAATTGACAGTGCTGGTTAGTAAAACACTTCAGTTGAAAATAATGTTGTAGTTAAGAAAGAAATGTGGCAAGAGTATAAAGTAGATGGACTTTCTCTCTGAAATCCCTAGATGTACCCTCCCTCCCCATTACCAACCTTCTGCACCTCCTATCAGAGATTAAAAAAACACACAACAAAAACCACTAATGTGATATTGATTTAATGTATTAACTCTCCAGGGGTATTTGCATTTTAAAAGGTTGCCATCAAAAGGGCCATATTTAACCCAAAGGATGGCTGGCAAATGTGCTCAAGTTTAATACCTATTCCTGTCAATGAAATATTTACTATAACTTTCTGTTTGTGCTTATAAAGGATAGGAATTATCATTTCATTTCCTTTAGTTTCTCAGGGCCACACAGTGAGCCTCCCAATTATATGAGGGTTGTAGATCACTAATTTAGAACTATCGCCTCTTCGTGACATTCTTTGCAATGTCTTCTGCATTCTCTGGACTGCAACCTTATTCATCTTGACATTAGTAGTGTGTGACATAGCCTGGCAAATATAAAATACTCAAATACTCAATAAATGCTTGTGGAATGAATAAATGCCTAAACAGGCAGAGATTTGTCCATATAAATACTCAACACAAGTTCACGGAATACAGTTTAACAGAATGTATATCATAAAAACACCTAACATGTATTAATACTCTGTATTACCTATCCAGACTGTCACAATTAATTGTGTTTATACACTTGCATATATGTACATCTCCCTGTCAAATAATAGGGAATACATATATGAGGGTGCCAAAAAATGTATCCACATTTTAAGAGATGTTATGTACAAGGTCTAACAATTAAGTTCATGAACTTACCACCGTGCACTTAGGTTGGCAGCACTGTACAAACAACTTGGTAAGGTGTCATCACCTTGGTATGTCTGTGTCTCACAGCTGTGTTTGTGTCGACGTGTGGCGGTGGCTTGGTGAATGGCGTTCATTATTGTTGTTGTGTGTTTTTGTGTGTATTGTGAAAATGTCAGAGCTTGAATTAGAACAACAAACAAACATTAAATTTCTTGTTAAACTTGGCAAGAGTGGATGTGAAATCAGGAACATATCAGTCCAAGTTGATGGGGATAATGCCATGAAGAAAACAGTAGTGTACAAAAGGATTAAACATTTTTTCTGAGGGGATAGAAGGCATCACTGATGAAGGGAGGTCAAGGCAGCCAGTAACGAGCAGAACTGACAAAAACATTGCAAAAATTCATCGAGTTGTGTGTCAGAATCATTGGCTGACTGTGAGAAGCATAGCAGACCAAGTAAACATCGATAGAGAAACAGAAAAATCTTCACTGAAAATCTTGGCATGAGAAAGGTGTGTGCAAAAATGGTCCCGAAGGAGCTCACCAATGAACAAAATCAAAGGAGAGTCAAAGTTCACCAAGGCCTTTTGGAGAGGCAAGGTGATGTTTGGGGCCATGTTATCACTGGTGATGAAACACGGGGGTACCAATACAACCCTGAAACAAAGCATCAAAGTAAACAATGGAGGTCAGTCAACTCTCTACAACCAGAAAAATTCCATCAGTCCAAATCAAGAGTCAAAACGATGTTGCTAACCATTTTGGCTATCAGAGGGATTGTTCATTATAAATTTGTAACAACTGGACAGTCAATCAAGCTTACTATTTGGAAGTGCTGAAAAGACTGCGTGAAAAGGTGAGATGAAAACAACCTGAACTTTTCACCAACAGCTCATGGCTCTTGCATCACGACAATGCACCACCTCACACAGCACCGTCTGTGAGGGAGTTTTTAGTCAGTAAACAAATAACTGTATTGGAACATCCTCCCTGCTCACCTGATCTGGCCCCCCCAATGACTTTTCTCTTTACCCAAAAATTAAGGAAATATTGAATGGAAAACATTTTGATGACATTCAGGACATCAAGGGTCATACGACAACAGCTTAGATGGCCATTCCAGAAAAAGTTCCCAAATAGCTTTGAAGGGTGGACGAGGCACTGGCGTCAGTGCACAGCTTCCCAAGGGGAGGACTTCGAAGGTGACTGTAGTGATATTCAGCAGTGAGGTATGCAGCACTTTTTCTAGGATGAGTTCATGAAGTTAATTGTCAGACGTCAGATGCATTACTTTTTGAAGTTGAATTGAATTGCGCTAGCCATGTGTAGTATGACATTTGCTCAAAAGATGGCATTAATCACATGAATGGTAGCGTCACCATACAACAGACAGGACAGTCAAAGAAAATGGCAGAAGCACAGTTGTTGTTCAAGCAGCGCAAGAACATTTTCAAGTGGTGTTTGAAATTCAAGAACGTTCTCCAGACTTAACTCACCTTGATTCCTACCTGTGGGGACCGTAAAGGACATGATGTACCATAGAAAACCGGCTACACTGGCCATAGTTTGGGAAGAATTTGAAATGGCACATGCAGCAATACAAGTGGGCACTTTGGTCAGCGTTGCTCAAGCAGAAGTTTGCCATCATCAGGAGTGTCTGGATGCTCATGGTGACCACTTTGAGCACCTCTTGTCACTGCAGAAGTCACACGTGACTTGTATTCATCTTTTGTTATTGGTATATATTGAGTATTATAATACAGTCTTTTCCTTCCTTAAAGTGTGTATACATTTTATTGACACCCTTTGTATTTTGGACTCTGTCCCCAGTTCCTGGCACAGAGCTCCTAAAATTCTTGCATTTTTTAAAAGTGGCATGAGCACTAGGAGCACCTTTTGTTCTTATATGTATTTGGCCTTTGACCCTGGCTCCTGCCACAGAGCTAACTCTCTAGGAATTTCTTGGGTTATAGCAGTGTCTTTTGCTCTAATGAAGTGACTCTTGGTGGGCTCCTAAGGGGGACATTGTCTCCAGAAAGACCAAGCCACAATTCTAAACAGATAGTGCTAGAACTGAATTGAACTGTAGGGCACCCAGCTGCTGTCAGAGAATTGGTCAGTGTGGGCACAAACCCAGACACTTGGTGGCAGAAGAGTTGATGAGTGTGATAGTAGTGTAAGAATAAAAGACAAGAGAAGTTTTTCCTAGACGCTCCCTCAAATTGTGAATAAGATCCTCCAGAACAATGAGTATGTCTTGCTCATTTTTGTAATTCACAAGCACAGTGCCTGGCATGTAGTACGTATTCAGTTCACTTTTCTGAATAAATGATTGATAAACCATATAGACAAGCAAAGAACTAAGATATAATTAATCAAAGTGTTCTTACTCTATTCCGAATGGCATTTTTTTTCTATAGCCTTGGGAAGCATGGTACTTCTGTTAAGGACTATTCACAGATTTGAACGTTTATATTCAAGTGATAATAATCAGTAGTGTTGTGTGAGCAAACTTAAACTCACTATACAACTTGTTGGAGTGAGCCAGCTATAGAGTTCACTTTTCACTAGATCGTGATGCCTCTGGACAGTCCACAAACCTACCCAATGTATTCCTGTACAAGACTTACTCAATGCCTGAATCTCTCTGCTTTGGTTCACACTGCTTTTTCTGCACACGGTGACATCCCTGGCCCTTCTGTCTATGTCCACATTGTATCAATTTTTCAAAGATGAGTCCACATGTGTTTTAACCTTGGAGATTCTGCAGTATTTTCTGACTCTTCTTGATGTCCTATAGTGTGGTAGACAGTCTTCTAAATATGGATGTTCAAGATTCGTGCCCTCTGGTTATTCCTTCAAATATTAATCTAGATACATTTCTGAAGGGATTTTGCAGATATAATTAAATTCCTAAGTCAGTTGAATGCAAGGTATGAAAATAAAATCTGTGGGTCTGACCCAATCAGGTAAACCCTTTCAAAGTGGAGACTTTTCTACAGCTAGCAACAGGAGGAGCATCAGCTGTTCAAATCACAAGGTAGATTTGGTGTGCCATTATTGGCTTGGAGCTGGAAAGCACCAAAGAGAAAGAAGGACAACCTGCAGGAGTTGAGAGCTAGTTTCCAGTTGACAGCCAGAAAGAGACAGGGACCTCCTGTAACCACAAGAAGTTGCATTCTGACAAAAACATGAAGGTAATTGGAGGCACCTTTTCCCCCGGAGTACCCAGATACAAGTGTAACCCAAGTACAACCTTGATTTTGGCTGTGTGAAACCAGGGACATAGAAGCCAGCTGATCCCACCTGGACTTCTAACTTTATAGAACCGTGAGCTAATAAATTTGTGCTGTTTTAAAGCCACAAAATTTGTGGCATTGTGTTAGGCAGCAATACCATAGGCTGGTGCTTGATTCAAATCAACACTTGACTCTATTACTTTATTTAGATCATGTATGCAAAAACATTTAAATATTAATATTCTTGGATCTTTTCCTACATGACAATCTTATCCCCTTAATATGCTTTTGAAAGCTTTTCTTTTTAATAGCAGAGATCATGTTTTATACTGAAAATAATTAATGAAAACCTTTCACACCCAGTTAGGAACATCATTGGCATTCAATAAATAATTGATAAAGCGAACATCATATATATATATATATATATGGAATGGCCACCTCATTGGCCTTGGCTTTCTTTCCTGAAATACCATGAGAGAAGCTGCTAGGATTTTTATCTATCTGCCATGAAACTATTTTTATAAAAAAGCAGGCATTTTAATTTGAAAAGCCACGTATCAATAGCTAATATTCTCTATCTTAAGGAATGCATGTGTTTGGCTAAAGAATTAACATGTGCTAGTTTAATATAATGCTATAATTAAGGTTTGCATGGATGCCGTAGATGTTATTGTTCTTGTTGCCGAGGAAACCATATGTACTGTGTTAAAAAAGGTTGATTTTTTTTCCCTCCTAAGTGAGAAGGAAGAAAAAATCTTACTTAAAAACCTATTTAGAAAGAAACAACCTGGCATTTTTAAAAGCCGGTGTGACACTTCATCTTATCAAAAGTCATTCCCCTAAAAATGTCAAATGCAAAAGCACCAACTTTTTAATCAATCCATTTATTTATTTTTTAGGGATTGAATGTGTGTGTGTGTGTGTGTGTGTGTGTGTGTGTGTGTAGGTGTGTGGGTGTGTGTGTGTGCGTGGGCTCCAGGGCTGTACACATTCATCCACGTTATTCATCAGAACATGCAACAGATCGCAGCCTGGTTTTTATACAGTCATATCTAAGAATGAACTTTCTAGATTCCAATGGTTATATCTACCAATTTCAATCAGACAAATAAGTCGCCATTCGAACATTTTGTGCATTCTGTCAGATTGCCGTACTTGCCTTAAGTCATTGACAAATGATGTGCTTTAGTGCCATTTGAAAACACTTAAGCAAAGAATGTATTGGAGAAAAGGCAAGAAGCTTTGTACAATCCAGTGTGACTCATCCCTTGTGATTCTTCCAGAGGGAAATATGCATGCTGATAAAGGGGGTCCAGGAGAAAAGATCTATTTAGATTTCCCAGTAAAACCTTTGACAAGGTTTCACTTCCTCAAAGACTGATAAGAAACCCAAACAAAGTGAAACAAACAACAAATCAAAGCATACTGCTACGGAAAATCATCAAATCACAAAGGAAGACAGCAGGCGAAGGAGCACAGAACAAAGACATTACAAAATAGCCGGAAAGCATGAACAAAATGGCAGTAAGTCCATAAACAAACAAACAAACAAAACAAACAAACAAACAAACCACCTTCGTCAAAGAGTTAGAGTCTTGCCTTCAATTTAGGAAATGGGCATTTCTAACCAAGAAAAATACCAGTAGCCGGGTTCTCCGGAGATCTAGGTGGATAACATTTTACAAAATGACCCTGAGGTAGGGTACAATAAAATCTGCAAGCCGACAGAAGTCCTCAAACTCTTTTGCAGGTGAAATGGTCAAGGGATATAGCAAGACCTAGCAAGGCCGTGTTATGTGCAAAGTGGCCGTGCGGCTTAGCCGAGGGAGTGCCCCCAGGGAAATACCAAATTATACCCGAAGGACATCCAAGAAAATACCTGGGAGTGCACAGAAACTATGGGCCAAAGACATCGTCCCACTGGCCTCTTGTGTTGCTGGGGTTACGAAGAAAAAAGGTGGGGTGGTGGGGTGGCGGAGGAGAAAGAAAAAGAAAGGAAAATCAAAAAGAAAAATGAAAGAAATAATTGATGTAAATAATTGAGGCACTTCCTTAGTTGAGGAATGAGATTTAAAAACAAACAAACCACTGAACACATCCTCCCTTTGATTGGAGGTGCTGTTTGCAGCCTGAAACACTTCTGATCAGGGAACTATGAATAAAGACAGGAAGCAAAGGAATAGGTGGAAAGACAGTGGGCCGATTGTTGCCTAAATGAAGACGGATGGGAGATCATAGCTAAGGTGAGCACACCGTTTAATTTTTTCTTTCAGTTTGAATGTACTGAATCCCTGAGTACTGGAATGAAACAGATGAAATTTGAGACAAGTTTAGCCAAAAAAATATATATATACCCTGAAGACCTGCATCGTCTAGTGAAGAATAGATTTACGGAAACACTTATTGCCGGAGGTTTTTTACTTCATCTCTTTCTCAAGTGATGGACGTTTATTTCTAAGTGCTTGTTTGACATTTCTGTTCAGTTCTTACCCAGATACATTACGGTCAACATCTGTGAAACCCAATCCTTTGTCTTCTGCGTCCTATACGTGCTTTGTCCTCTGAGTAGCCAGCATCCCGTGGTCTGCTCCCAAATGGCTCGTGGCATCACCATGAAATGGCACGGCCACACATCTTAAAAGCCTGTCCTGATCTGTGAAATACGCCCCAAATCTGGACACACTTCTCCCTTCCTGGTGCCTTGGTTCAGCCCCCTATGCATAAGTTGCCTATAATATGATAGAAGCTTCCTGAACTGCTCTAACCCACTTCTACTCTGTCATGGCTCCATTTTCCAGACAACGTGCCCCTAGTTTCAGGATTTGCCTTTGAAACTCGTGCTGGGTCATGTGATTCTCACCTGAGCGTTTTCAAAGGCGTCCCACTGTACATAGGATAACTTTCAAAGTCCTTACTCTGCCTTTTAAGCCTCAATACGGTCTGGTCCTAACTGCGTCCTCTCTTGTCTCACAACTGGTTTCCACTCAGGGTGACCTAAACTCCAGGCACGACAGATGACTTCAATTTTCAATATACTCCGTGAGTTCTCATGTTCAGACTTCTGTGACAGCATTCGACCCTTTCTCATTAGGGTTCATTGTTTCCTCACAAGCTCATGAGAACTTTGAGAGCAGAGAAAATACCTTTTGTTGAATAGTTATAAATAGGCTGACCAGAAGTCCCTTTTGAAATGGAACAGAGAGCAATGGTACTGTGCTGTTTCAAACAGTACATAGGGTCAGCCCACTGACGCCTTGGCTTCAGCCCAGTGACACGAGCCTGACCAGAGGTACTGTGTGAAATGGGACACCACCATTGTTTTCTGTCCCATTTAAAATGGGACGTCTGATCAGCCTAGTTACAAAGGGATAAAAATGGTAACTCCGTAAACATTGAATAAATGGATGATAGAACAAACGAATGAATAGCAGTCGTATAGGCTGAAAGTATGAATTACCTCCGTAATGTTATTATTTTTTTTTTGATAAGTTCATAGGTGGCACAACCATATGAAAACATACATAATATCTTATTCATTTTTAAAAATAAGACGTAGTGTTGGTCCAAAGCCTGACATAAGGTATACCCTTACTACCCATGAAAGCAATGAAAGAATTTGTATCAGTTTGGGTTAGTTCGTAGCAGTACCTCAAGGATGAAATTTTCCTTTTTTGAATTTTCTGAATTCATACATTTCTTTCTTAGAGAGAGAAAAAAAATTACTCAAGCTATTTCTGACGCTTGCTTGGGTGGATGCCCTGATTGGCAGCACCGCCCAGATTCTCGTTGCTTTCTGTGCCCCTAACACATACTTGCCATCAGCCGTGAAACTGAAAGTTGCCGAACCCACTGGAACGACCTGCAAAGCAATCCCCCGGACGTTATAAAAGGAGCCATCTACTTCGGAATCACACAGGGCACTTCAAGTTGGAAAGTATTTCCCAAACCTGAAAGCACTTGCAAGTGCTCGCAGATGCAATGACAGCACAACTACAAAAATAAGCAGAGTTTAAAAAACCAACCAACCAACCAGCCAGCCATTTGGTGCTTACAGTCACTGTGCTGAAGTTTCACCTAGCAAAGTTGCTAATAACTTTTCCTTATTCAAAATGTGACGGGGCAGTGATCACAAACTCTGACCCCTTCGACTTGTGCATTCTCTAAATTGGAAACACCCTTATCTACTTATTGCCTGGTTCTATTCTTGGGTGTCCCTCTCCACCCCCCAATAAGCTTTACTTTTGATATTTATGCTGTTTTCTAAGAAACAGCCCCTCCCCCCAAGCATAATAGAGGCATAAGTCTTCATCATATGCTTCGATAGAATCCTATTTCATTTAGGAGAGGTTTGCTGCACTCTGTTCCTTTTCTTTTTGCTTAAGTGCTTTATTTTTTCATTGCAAAAGTAAGATCTCTTCCTCAGTGACGGCTTCGTCACTGCAGGAATATAGCATTTTCCATGCAGTATTCCAAATAATCCCACCTTGCCATTGCTGTGTTTCCTTTCACAAACTCAGCCCATGTCCCCTGAGAGGGAGGCGGGAAAAAGCTGCACATCTGTCAGTCCCATCCTGGCATTTGATTTTCAGACACCCCTCCAGCTTGCAGGAGAACACGCTGTGAAACGGGAGCGGCCCAGTGCGTGGACACAAAGAGTTCGGGGCCTGACTGCTGAACGCGATCGAAGCGCCGGGCTCCGAGGACTTTTGGTGCCTGGGCTTTGCCGAAGGGCTCACATCTGGTTCATCTGTCCTTTTCCATGCACGGACGGTAGCCATGGGGGCTTTGCAATCTTCCTTTTCCTAGGAAGGTATTGATTGCTCAGGAGTTTTTGTCAGCATTTAAAAATAAAATATGCTTGACTGTGATCATCAGAAGGAGAAGTAGATTGTCATTGACTGGCGCCACCTCACTGTCTGCGGGTGTGTGGGTGCCGGGGTTTAGTGGATTCTCGATGGATGTTCTGTTACATCTCTAAGTTGAACATACATCTGCAGCACGTGTGGACTGTTCGGCAGTTTTCAGGGAGGCCTGCAGGTTTCGCCACCACAAAGCAGAAGAGCGAGGGGATTGTGTGGCTCCAGGGACAGGTCACAAGGTAACTGAGCTGGGCAGAAAGTCTAACTCAAACCACACTGCCACGCAGGCCGTAGCGAGCAAGCATCGCTGGGTAGAAATCTTCAGAGAAGATGCCAGTGGCAAAAGCTCACCTGCAAACTCCCTAACCGGATCCCCTCACCAAAAGAAGAGTCATACGTGTTCATTACGTGCTCCCAGGCAAAATGGCATGTCTTCTCTCACCTTCAGTGTGGCCTCTGTCATGCTGGAAATATGTGGCTGTGTCCGACGATGTCACCTCTCTGGGATGCTAGAGTGATGCCTTTTTCAAGTGGTGATCTCCCGGGGCAGGAGGAGGGGGAGGTCTGTGGGGAAAGGTGTCTTTGAACCCTCCTAAGAAATCCACAAGAGCAGAAGATCAAATTTCCTTAAACCGTATTGAAATAATGGGAAAGGTACTGTACCGATGAACTAAAGAAAGTGACATAACCACACTAAAAATGCCAAAGCCAGATCAAAAAGCCGGCGGTGGTGAACGTAAAGTGACGTATCTCTGCATTGGTGGTCTGATTCCTTGTTTTGCTCATCTCTTCACAGCATTTTCTTTTCTTTCTTCTGAAATCGTCAGACTATCTGAAAATAGACTGTTTGCCACATAGTAGAGTCTGATTGGCTTTCTCTGTTACCAAGACTGTATCATTTCCCTCATCTGATTCCCTATGCCTGAGACAGCAACGAGCAGCAAAACAGGTCGAGCCAAGTGCCAGTTGTTCCAAGGTGGGGTTCGTTACACCTTCTGAGAAGCTATGGTAAAATGTACACGACTCGAGTTTTTGCCACTCACATGATTAGAAATAATGAAATGTCGAGGCCAGGGGCTGCATGTGCCCTTTGAAGGCCAAAGCACCTGTGCCCGATAGGCTACGACTCATGCCACAGTTGACTACAGCAAGATCCTCACGTGTGGGGAGTTGGCACTATTTGTATTGTCTGATTCTCAATAAACTGCTTTGCACATCTAATTATTTCTGAGTGATAAAATAAACGTCAGAAATCCCTCCAGCGTTTAACACGAAACTCACCTTATGAAGCTATTTGTTCAAAATGTCTTTTTTTTTTCCAGCTCATGCAGCTTTAAACTATTCTAATTCCCAACCACAGAAGATTCAAACAGCATTCTCTTTTACCAGCCCCTAATCTGCTACTCAGTATGCTCTGCAAGCACGGCTTTGGAAGCCACTAAGTTAATATTGGAGACGTTTAGCAGTCTGCTTGATTGTAGCCTTGTATCTTTGAGGATGCACTGTACAGTAAGATGTTACACGGGGAATAAACAGTCTTTGCAGTACATGATTTCAAAGCTTGAGTGCTTTAGCCCTTTACTGAATGCAGTAAATTTTAGGTGGACTGTAATCCCATTCATACTTTAGCTTCTTAGAATGCCTAACAACTTTCAGTTACTACAAATCATTACGCAAATGCAATAGAATCATAGTTTGCACAATAAAATAGTCATACTTTTCAGTAAAAAATAAAAGAAGTACATTTCTCTCTGTAGGTTAATCATAAATATGTATCTGCCAACTATTCTTTCACCTAATATAGCACCCCGAATTTTACTGTATTAATTCACTTGCTACTTAAGACAATCATGACTTAATACAGACTGATTGAAACATCATAAAGTCCACTCCAAAAGATTCATTGGCTTCCTTAAAAGCTTTTATAGTATCATCCTACCAGGTGTATTAAAAATAAAAAGTCGATTTAGTGGAACCGTAAATCAGCCATTTAATTAGATTTAAAAATCATACATAGAGAGTTAGTCATATCAAAATGCTTTTTCTCGACATTAAAAAGAAAAGGTTTCTAATTAAGTTTCTAATGGAATGAACTGCTAGTGAGAATCAGCTCTTGGGACTTAAGGCTGGGCCAAGTTTGTTTAAAGGCATTCCAACCCTCTTCAGTTTGCTTGCTGTGGACTATTCCATACTAATATAGCAGCGGAGACCTTTAACCAGACTCTCTGAAAGACAGCTTTTATTAAGGTGAATTATCTTCATCTTTAAACCAATTCTATAATTAATTCAGAAGTAAATGTATTACAAACTCAGCAGCGGTATGCTGTTCTGAAGCTCCATAAGGAAAGATATTCGCTCTTACATGGCTTTGTTATGTCATAGCTTCTGCTGTTGTAGTTCCTATAACCTCAAATTAAGCACTTTCGGGTGATTAATATACTATATTGAATAATCTTTTTGGTTACTCTGCTTGAATTAAGCAACAGGGTAAAATTTACGTAAAGGATGATGACAAATGAGGAACTCTGTTTGGCTTGCTAAAGAAATATAGTTTTGTAGTTGGTGTTTTTTTAGTCAATGAATGAAACTCTAGGGACTGTTGGAGAAATAAGTCATTGGTGGATATATGCACCATGATAGTAAAATTTGAGAGTGGCTCAATGCACGGTTCTGGTGGAAATGACTCATGAGGACTTATTCCCTTCTGTTGTATCTATTTCCTTTTGTAAATGAAATAAACTTGTCCCCTGTCCATCTTCACTAATGGTAGGTTGATTCCCACTTGAAACCCTTTCTGCAAATGCTGCAAGTTCCTATAATGATAGACCAAAATATCAGGTTGGTTTTTTACATTAGTATTATTACTCTTTCATGGGCCATCTTTGCAAAGCATTCTGTAATAGAAGCTTTGTCGTTTCACTTACATATTTATATTTTACCAGCCTTTTCTTTGTTTGCAAACTGTGGAACTGGTCAGCTCTACTCTACCACTCCACACAGGACGTCATACTTCATCAGACCCTAATCCCAAAGTTTGTGGGATGCATGAATTTGGCTATTTATTTCAGGTTGCTCCTGAGAGAAGCATTATGATCCGGTGTTTTTACACAACCACAGAACTAAACTTCCCCTAACCTTCCCCATGACCTGTCATGTCACTTGTTGATTGACTTGCTGTTTAAAGCTATTGGATTTAGATACTGTAAGGCTATCCATAGGGACAGTTCAAATCTGTGCACAGCAGAATCAGTAGATGTTTCAGATTTGAAGAGGGATTGTGAGGAAAGTTTTGCCCTTTAGAGCTTAAATTCAAACTGATCACGCGTAATCTCATATTTATTTTATGTCTCTTTGCTTCATCATTTATTTGAAGTGCATTGAGATGATTTGTATGGGTATGATGTATAAGTTAGCATATCAAATGCATAGTTAAAGACTTGTTATGTCACAGTGTTTGAGCAGGAGGATGGATATACAAGTATGAGGTGTGGTCCAAAAATACAGTGAATATTTAAATTTGAAAAATGATTACAGTAAAAAGGACATTGCCACGAACCCCCCTCAGAATCCTCACCCACCCTTCGAACACACTCATCCCATCATCCTTGCCACTTTCTGAAGCGGTTCTGGAAGTCCTCTGTTGTGACTGTCATTAGCTGCACTGTCGTGGCCTCCTCGATGTCCTGAATCGATTCAGGTCACACCTGGCTTCTGGTACAACGATTTCTGTCACATAAAATCATGACAGCGTGTCCTCATCCGCCTTCTTCACTGGATCCGGCACCGTGTGACATCTGGCTCTTCCCCAACGTCAAAATGACCATGAAAGGGGAACGTTTTGAATCGACTCTGGACACGAAGGCAGCCACGACAGTGCAGCTGAAGACCCTGACGACAGAGGACTTCCAGAACTGCCTCAGAAAGTGGCAGGAATGACAGGACGTGTGTTCAAAGCAAGGGGCAGCATTTTGAGGGGGGTTCATGGCCATGTGTCTTTTACTGTAATAGATTTTTTAATTTAAACTTTCACCGCAGTTTTTGATCACACCTTGTATCTTCTGAGAATGAACAAGAGCTAATAAAAATAAACAGAGAGAAATGATGAAAGAGAGTGAAAACCTGACAAAGATCTACAGATTTTAGAGTGGGTAATAGTAACAGATATATCAGTGACTTGTAGTTTTTTTTTGTTGTCGTTATCATTTTTGAGTATATTTTATTTTAAATAAGGTTTTGTTTTCATGAACATATAACACACAGTTTTATTGCCATAGTTGCAAAATATTACCTTCATAATGCTTTAAGAATTCTTAAAGACCCCCTGCTTCTTTTTCTCACATCATCCCAAGACCCTCTGGTTAGAGCATAGCAAGGGACAGTAGGTTGACATTTATCAGAAAATATGTGCATAGTTATGCTCTTTGCACCTTCTTTCTTTGCTGTTTTTACAGTCTACCTGCGAAAGTTGAGTGTTGGCGAACTTAGAAATGTCAACATGTCTTCCTGCTTTAATGTCAAAAACTACATTGAGTGCTAGAGCAAAGCTTGTCAGACCAGCTTGACACCCAGAGAAGGGCACTAATGCTATTCGTTAAAGGTCTCAACAGAAGTTCACTTGTTCCTTTTAGGTCACCCCACCGCCTTCCTGTGGGTGACATCACATGTCTGTGTCTCATGTCATAGTATACATCTGTTCTCTGTCACTTACAGAGCCAGTATTTTCGGGGGCTATTGGGAAGAGAGCCTGGCTACCTCCCATCTCAGGGGGAGCGCTCGGTAAATGCTGTATGCCTTATCTTCAAGGGGAGTGTATTAAAATAATAATAATCAACTAAACTCATGAGGCAAACCAAAACACCAAGTTAACGAGCATCTTCCCTGCATGCAGTTCTGCACTCCTAACCTGACAAAGAGAAGTGGATGACTCATTTCAAGAGATTAAGATTGAAGGGAAGATAAAAGCACACATGCTCCAGGTCAGTCCCTGTCCAAATTGCACAGCATCATTTTGTGGTTGAACTCGAAGGCACATTAGAGCTTGCTCCTGTCCTAGTTACCCTAAATTATCATGGTGACGATGATGGCTGTTGGGACTCTAGCAAGTGGAGCCAGTTCGATGCTTTTCTGTCGGAGCTCGTTCAGTCCTTTTAGTGGCATTGAGAGTCACAGTGAACAGAGGCTGCGGCCTCTCTAGAGTGTGGAGCGCCAACCCAGTCAGCTGTCACTTTAGCTATGACTGCACCTTGTCAATGCCAGGTAAGGCATGGACTTCCCAATTCAGGCTTCGCAGGTTTTGAAAAGGACATTTCTCATTGTCTTTGATTCTTAATATAATAGGATATGTAAAATGAGAGCGGTCAGAGCGTTCACATCTAAAGGTTACGTGCTAGGTACACTCCAAAGGAGAGCCCGGCATTTATCCTAGGACTGAAATGGGAAAGTTGCAAAGGACCTGAGGGATCGTTTGGCCTTGGAAGTGATCTCCAATTGTTCTGAGTTCACACTGTCTCCTAAGCAGAAACTTCTTCTTTTCAACTTTTAAAGTGTTAGAGAGTTTCAATATTTGTCTATAAAATACATATTAAATTAGTCAGAGTTGGAAGTTATAATACAAAAAGTTATGACTTAGACCAGAATAAGAGCAATTTGCATTATTATGCAGTTGGTCAAGATATTTTTTTCTTGTGTGAATACATCTGAATAACAGTGGTGTCGATAAAAGTGTGGAAACGGTCAACATTTTTTTTTTACTTTTCACATCTTTCAGACGTGAGTCAGAAGAAACTAAGGCCTATTTATTCAACTATATTCCTTATGGAAACATAATAAGTAAAATTCTGCAGTGCACATGTCATGTTTCACATACTAGGACTAGAGTTCAATAATTCAGCTGCCCAGTTACCAACTACATATTTTTGGAAAATTAATCTCTAATCTATACCTTTACAAAAACTGTTTTTCTAATCTTTACTCTAAGATGCATCACTCTTTAATTGTACCTGACAATTTCTATACTTCAATTTTTTTTCCTGTAAAAGAGGATTTATTTATTTTTTAATATTTTTTATTGTTAGATTTATTGGGGTGACATTGGCTAGCAAGAATTACATAGGCTCCAGGTGTACAATGCTATGCTGTATTGCACTGTTTGACAATATCCAAACTTCATTATTCTGCTACAAAAGTTAAAAACTGTGAGTTTTAAACTGATGTATTAGCAAGTTTTTAAAAAAATAATATGTATATTCAAAAATATATTTACATATTACCTTTAGGTATTGCCCAGAAGTAGCATGATCCAGGATAATGAACAATGACTTTGGAGCAGGTGAACTGACCTTTGTCCTGAGTGTACTAGCTCTGCAACTTAAGTAATAGGCTTAATCTCTGAATCTTACTTTTTAACTGGGAAAACCAGGATTTAATAATACCAATTTCTTAGGTTTGCTGTTAAGGTTTAATTAAATTCATGTAAAGGAAGTAGTATAGAACATGGCAGAAAGTAGACTTTCAATAGATATCATCTCTCTCTTTCTCTTTCTCTCTGTCTCTCATACCTTTTATTTCTTGAACATATAAACATTTCAACTGTATTCAAAAGCATTAACCTGTATCATGCTAACAGTCTTCAGAGTGTGCCTGAAGAACCATTGCTTAAATCTGTATTTCTCCCAGGACCTGCAAAGTTATAAAATAACTTACCTCAAGTCCGTGGGCAGCTGGTCATTAGAGCATGATTAGTGCTACCTCATTCAATTTGCTGAAAATATGAGACTCTGCATGTTTTATATTATGAGTTTTTCTACAGAAAGTTCTTTATTTCATAATGAACACTAAGCACAGTTGGAAGTATTTGTTTTTCCTCTGTAAACCAAGCAACCTCTTTTATTGGAAATGAAGTTCTCACTTCCTGATTGGGAACATGGAGCACATGTCATTATAGTTACTAGTCAAATTGCTGTAACTTGACAGAATTTGTATATGACCAAAACTTCTTATTCTGAATAGCTGAAAAAAAATTACAAGATGACGCAGTAAACAAACATACTGATTAAATGCTGTCGTGAATGAGAAAGAACACCACAAACCCCAGCCTTAATTAAGTAGGTGCGAAGTGGAATTCATACAAGGTATAAAGTGTTGTGAAATTAAAAAACAACATTATGCCATTTTATAAGCTGCGGGCAACTAAAAACTCAACCATAGCAAAATCCTATGTGGATAGGTGTTTCTAATCTCTCCAGTGTCAAAGAATTCAAAGAAATAATTGATCTGTGCCTGTGCCAATGATAAGGAGTGATAAAAGCTAACAATTGGCACCCTAGGGAAGTAAGTTGCTGTGCAGAAGGTCAAGGCCTAGAACTCCCAAGTTAGGGTGTCAATGCTGTGGACACACAGTTGTAAAATTGCACAAAGAAATAGAATAATCACGAGTTTTTTAACAGCATTTTTATCCTTACAAAGCCTTTCACATACATTATCTCATTGGACATTCACTTCAATTCTGCAAGGTTGGCATAGATGCTAGAAAGATATAATGACTTCCCCAAGGTTCTACGTGCAGAATCTCTGACTCCATCCTCCATACCCTTTTCAACGTGATTACGTTACTCTTGATGAATAAGCATAAAGTTCTGTGGTTCATCCTTCAAGGTGAAGGGAATGAAGATGCTTAGAGAAAGAGTATAATGATGGAGAAAGCGAATGAGATTATAAAAATAACACTTTTGAAGTTACCATTTGATAAGTTCTCCTGAGAGTTATGGTGAATATGATTTCCAGAACTGTTCTGCTGCTGAATACAGTTGAAAAGCAATAGTGGAACATGAATTAATGAGATCCCGAAGATATTTATAGACCAAGGTTGGGGACAATAAGCAAAGATAGAAGAAGAGACAGTTGGTCTACAGGAATGAAGAGAATCTGAACTTTGCTTGCCTCACATTAACAATTTCTTCACCTTTAATTTAACGCTTGAATGTTGCATTATACGCTGCTTGCATAAAGTACTTTTTGAAAGAAGAATTTTTGGGTAAAGGTCTCAATGAAACAAACTCTCCCAATTTTTTTCTCATAATGCAATATTAAGAGGTCAACTGCACTAGCAGATAACTCCCTGATTTTTATTATGTTTTTAATACTTTTTAAAATAGTTAAGTTGTAAAATTTTAGACTTCTCTTAAAAAAAGAAAAACTTACCATTTGTTTCTATAAGAGGTAGCAATAGTGTTTTTTTCAAAAGCACCCATATGATTGTGTCATCATGTCACTTATCTGAAATGAACCCACCTTGTTTTACATAAGACAAGATGAAAATTTACTTTTCCTTTTTATTGAGGTATAATTGATAAACAACATTATATTAGTTTTCAGTGCATAACATGATTTAATATTTGTATACATGATGAAATGATCATTACGGTAAGACTAGTTATGTTCCATCACCATATGTAGTTAAAGAATTCTTTTTCCTTGTCTTGAGAACTTCTAAGATTTACTCTCCTAGCACAAGGGATTGAGCATCTATTTGAAGAAATAATGACTGAAAAATTTTCTACCCTGGTGAAGGAAGTACACATACAAGTCCAGGAAGTGCAGAGGGTCCCAAATAAGATGAACCCAAACAAACTCACACCATGACACATCATAATTAAAATGGCAGAGTTTAAAGACAAAGATTTTTAAAAGCAGCAAGAGAAAAGCAGCTAATTATTTATAAGGTAGCTCCCATAAAAATGCCAGATGAATTCTCAGCAGATACTTTGCAGGCCCAAAATATTAGCACAAAATGTTCAAAGTGATGTAAAGCAAGGACCTATAACCAAGACTACTCTACCCAGCAAGGGTACCATTTAAAATTGAAAGAGAAATAAAGAGCCTCTCAGACAAGAAGCTAAAGGAGTTCAGCACCACCAAACCAGCATTATAAGAAATGTTAAAATGACCTCTTTAAGAAGAAGTGGGGAAGAACATCAATATAAATAATAAAGTGTCAATAATTATGTACCTTTCAACAATCACTTTAAATGTAAATGGATTAAATGCTCCAATTAAAAGACATAGAGTGTTATGCATTTGTAAAAATATGTAAACAGAGACATGTGACTTAAAAAAACAGACATAGGGTAGCTAATTGGATAAGCAAACAAGACCTATATATATGCTAGAGACCCACTTCAGATCAAAAGACACACAGAGACTAAAAAGGTAGTAAAAGATTTTATTAAAATGGACATGAAAAAGAAGCCAGTGTAGCAATACTTATATCAGACAAAAAGAACTTTAAAACAAAGGCTTTAATAAGAGCCAAAGAGGGGTATTAAATAATGATAAAGGGATCAGTCTAACAAGAGGACATCATTCTCATAAACATCTATGCACCCAACATAGGAGCATCTAAATATATAAAGCAAATATTGACCAACATAAAAGGAGAGGTGGATAATAACACAGTCAGAGTATGGGACTTTAACACCCCACTGACATCAATAGATTGTCCAGACAGAAAGTCAACAAGGAAACAGTGGCCTTAAATAGACTAGATAAATTTAATTGATATTTTTAGAGCATTCCACCCCAAAGCAGTATAATATACATTCTTTTCCAGTGTACAGAAAACATTTTCCAAGATAGGTCACGTGTTAGGCTAAATAACATGCCACTAAACAATAAATGGGTTAGCAATGAGATTAAGAAAGAAATCAAAAGATACCTTGAGACAAATGTAAATGAAAACAACCCAAAATTTAAGGGACACAGCAAAAGCAGTCCTAAGATGGAAATTCCAAAAAATACAGGCCTACCTCAAGAATAACAACAAAAAATCTCAAATAAACAATCTAATCTTACACTTAAAGGAACTAGAAAAAAGGAAAGAAAGCTGAAAATGAGTGGAAGAAAGGAAATAATGAAGATCAAGGCAGAAATCAATGAAATTGAGTCAAAAACAATACAGAAGATCAGTTGAAACCAAGAGATGGTTTTTGGAAAAGATAAATAAAATTGATACATCTTTAACAAACTCAAAAAGAAAAAAAGACACAGGACTTAAATAAATAAAATCAGAAACGAATGAGGAGAAGTGACAGTGGACACCACAGAAATACAAAAGATTATAAAAATATACTTTGGAAAATTGTATGCAAATGCCAACAATTTGGACAATTTGGAAAAAAAATTAATAGATTTCTGGAAACAAGCACTCTTCCAAAACTGAATCAGGAAGGAACAGAAAATCTGAATGACCAATTACTACTAACAAAATCAAGTCAGTAATAAAATATTTCCCAACAAACAACTTTTTGACCAGATGGCGTCACATGTCAATTGTACCAAACATTTAAAGAACAATTGACACCCTTCTTTCTCAAGCTATCACAAAAAGTCTGCAAAAGAAGAAGGTTCCCAAGAACATTTTACAAGGCCACCAATACCCGGACTTCAAAACCAAAGACTCTACAAAAAAATATATGTGTGTGTGTGTGTGTGTGTGTGTGTGTTTGTGTATGTCAGTATTTCTAATGAACATAGATGCAAAAATCCTCAACAGAATATTAGCAAACCAAATTCAGCAATACTTTAAAAAGATCATGAAGTGTGATCAATTGAGATTTATTTCTAGGATGCAAAATTGGTTCAAGATCCACAAATCAGTAAATGCCACATAAACAAAATAAAAGATAAAAATTATATGGTCATATCAATAGGTGGAGAAAAAGCATTTGATGAAATCCAGCATCCATTTATGATAAAACTCTCAGCAAAGTGAATAGAGAAAACATACCTTGGCACAAGAAAGACCGTATGTGAGAAACACACAGCTAAGATCATACTCAATGTTGAAAAGCTAAAAGGTTTTTTTTTGTTTTTTTTTTTTTTACAGTAAGGAACAAGACAAAAATATCCACTATCACCACTTTTATTTAAGATAGTAGTGGAAATCTTAGTCACAATAAGAGAAGAAAAATATATAGTGAATATGTAAGTTGGAAAGGAAGAAGTAAAACTCATTATTTGCCTATGACATGATACTGTAACACAGCAATTCTCAACCTGTGGGTTGTGACCCCTTTGGGGGTCGGACGACCCTTTCACAGGGGTCACCTAAGACCATTGGAAAACACGTATCAGATATTTACATAACGATTCATAACAATAGCAAAATGACAGTTATGAAGTAGCAACGAAAATAATTTTATGGGGGTCACCACCACACGAGGAACTGTATTAGGAAGGTTGAGAACCACTGCTATAACATAAAAATACCTGAAATATTCCACCAAATTAGTATTAGAACCGATAAATAAATTTAGTAAAGTAGCAAGCCACAAAATTAATATTCAGAAAGTTGTTGCATTTCTATGCACCAATAATGAAAGAGAAATTAGGGAACCAATCCCATTTACAACTGCATCAAAATAAAATACCTAGGAATAAATTTAACCAAGGAGGTAAATCACCTGTACTCAGAAAACTGTAAAACATTGAAGAATGAAATTAAAGAAGACACAAATAAATGGAAGCATTTATTGTTTTCATGGATAGAGTTGACATCGTTAAAATGTCCATAGTACCCAAAGCAATCTACTAATTTTTTTATAGTTTTAAAAATTATCTTGTATGAGTAGTTATTGCTTTCTAACAGATAAAAGTAACAGTACCTTAATATAAATGAAAAAAAAATCTTATAATTCTAATAGTCTTGAAAAGACCTCTTGGAAATACATAGCTATCTAGATTCTGGGAAAGTCCTAGGAAAAATTTAAAATCTATTTTACTAAGCACATTTTGCGTAGTGGGGATGTTCTTTCTCCTACCTAACCCAAGTTTTTCTTTCTGTCATTAAATAACCTTTCCCTCCCCTCACCTCTTAATTTCTCTTCCTCTCCCCCTCTCTCTCCTTCCCTCTCTCCCTCTCTTCTTCTCTCACTTTCTGGGATTTTTAAAAAAATTCTCTTTCCCACATAGCTATTCATTGGTAGATAATACTTTATTGGAAGGGCTGGTGTTTTGTGTGAAGCAGAATACCCTTCTTTCTAACAGGCACTATATTAAGAACAATCATTTGTGTGAGAGGTTTTTTAAAGCATAAAGAAAAACTCCGTGCATTTTCTTATTAATGGAAGCTTTCCAAATTCCACCTACTTGTGTCATATATATAAAAGACACACAGAGGAGCTGTATGCTGTCCCCTTCAGAAGAAATTAAATGAGAAAATTCAAAGAAGGCTCGATATTTTTTGCAAATCTACCAGGAGAGTGTGGGGAGAGTTCATTCTCTTAACTGTGGAAAAGGCAGATGGAATAAAACCCAAACAGGATATAATTGGTTTGCTATCCATACCATTGGCCTAGAAATAGGCAGAAAGATTGCCATTGTTTTCCTGCATTTTAGGCCAAGGTAGCAGAAGAGAGAATGATACAAATGATGGTATATTGCAGAATGAGACAGATATTACTTCCACTGGAGTCTGGTTCAGACATTTCTTAGGAATGTCTTCAGGTGGCCATCCGAGAACCAAGCTTAGTGAAATGGATGCTACATTGGGGTTGTGGCAGCAGCCAAGAATTTAAAGGATCTTGTAGGCCACATTAGGAAACTGCACAAAGCACTTGTAGCTCAATGGCTTTTAGGTTAAGAAGTTCTTTGGTCAGATCACCATGTGTGAAGGTCTCTCTGGCAGTTCTGTGAACAATGGATTGGAAGCAGAGAACAATTGAAGCAGGACATAATGAGAACTTGAACTAGGGCAGATGAAAGGAGATAGGTGTACAAATGTGATTTCAGCAGGAAGATCGGTAGGGCCTGAAACTGGGATGTGTTTGGGTATGCTGAGAGTAAAAGGATAAGGATGAATCTAAGACAGCTTAGACGATCTTTGTTCTTGGCTGTAAAAGATGATTAGAAGTAGATTTGAAGAAAAAGAAATTACTTGACTTTGCATATACTTATTTTGAAGTAGGCAGTAAATGATATTACTGGCATTGACCCTAACTGACATAAAATAGCACTGTGTGTCCAGGTTAAACAGAGATTGTCCAAAGAAATGATAATATGTGACCAAAAATGCAATGAATGAATTACCTAATTTGTAAATGACTTAATTTCTAAAAGAATATTTATTCAGCTTTTTCTTAGGCATGTCTGGGATAGCTAGTACATTCAAATCATACGTAATGTGAGGTGGAGCACTGCTTCTAGGATGAGATTCTGCTGCAAATCTTACCCTACAGGCATTAAAAAGGGTGATGATTTCTCAAGAAGACAAGCGTTATAGTCAGGGGAGAACTAGCAACTGTGTCTAGTGGAAAGCAACCCACTTGAGGTGCTAAAATAATGAAGTAGCAGAAAATGAATCAAAATCCAGTGACCAATGGAGCAAAACACAATCAGCAGGAAAAAATGATGGAGGTGAAATGAACCTGCTGATCAATTCATATTTTTCTATATTCACGTTTGGCCCAGGCCATTTAATTGTTTATGACCTGCCTACTTCACATCATAGCCCTGAATTTGCTCTCCCCAATGATCCCAGATCATTGATCCCACTCACATCATTGCTTCCTCTTGCCCCAGATACCTTAAGACACCATTGCTGTGTTTTCCTTCATGCTGTCCCTTCCTGTGCTCCACTTGGAAACTTGGTCAGTCACTTTCTTAACAGAGACTCTCTCCTGAGGTCATACCTACAATATTCCCAATTTTCCGGCACTGGGCACTCGTAGACTAGCTTAATCTCCCAAAATTACTCACAGTCCACCCCGCACTGGAAGTTAGCTATGAATCGCACAGGATTTGCACTTCCCATGAATCTCAGAAGATTATTTTCTTCTTTTCTGGGCTTTTTCCCTTCCAATAACACAAGCACCGGAATGTGGGGGGGGGGATATAATATTATTCTGTCCAGTAGGTGAAGACATTGTAAATGTATGTGTTTGGGGGAGTGCCAACGGCTGTGAAGACCTCGTATGTGGGGTTGGGATGTTCTCTCCTCTAGCAGACAAGGGTAAGGACGGGATCCAATGTCAGACCCACCTCAGGCTTGAGTATATCAAGGTGACCAGGAAGAGGGAGTCCAAGTGGCAAACACAAGACGCTTGGTTGTTTGTGACACAGCAGTGCAGCATTGGTTGAACGAGTGATGTCCATGACATTCACATCCCAGCAGGACACTCTGCGTGCTATTTTTATGTCCCCAAGTGACAAGTCATATAAAGAAGGGAGTATACGAGGGCTGTCTGGAAAAAAAAATCCAGCCCTGAAGGCCTCTATTTTGCCTAGGACATGGCTGGCTACAGCTCGGACATCCGTCGTAGTTGGTGGTGGGACAGGTACTCGCCCTGATATATATGCTATCATAGCTTTGCATTCGGAATGACCAGTGTCATGTAAAATGTACCCAAAGAATTAAAGCAATCGAACTCATAAAGGCTCACTGCTTTGAATCTCTATGAATGGATTTCAGTGATTAAAAAGAAAAAAAAAAACATACGCCTGCCTGGGGCCAGGTATCTAAATGTTCATGAAAATAAAAGATGGTTTTAAAAAGGAACTTAACCACGTTAAAAAATTATTTAATCTTGTCTGCGATTATTGTGTTGTGCTAATGGAAAGTTTTGTCTTAATGTGACAGACAGTGTTAGAAAACATCAATGTGCATTTCAAAGCTTCATGATGAATCAGGTGGAGAGGAAGCTGGGTTTTCTCATTGAGTTTCTTCTTAAAGTGATGCACGTGTTTGTCTCCATGAGGATTCAATTAACCAATGGTAATTAACCAGTACTGTTGCGAGTGTATTAGCAACATAAAGTGAACCTCTTATTTAGTAATACCAATGCCCAGAAAATAAAGATTATCCGTTCTGCCTTAACTGTGACCCAAAAGCTTCGTTGATACATGCAAAGGGTAATTTATTTTAGAGTAATAGTGAAAAGTCATGTATATTTTTAAAGGGTTCATGTGACACAGTGGCAAATAGAAAAGTGCTTATTATATAGAAACCTAGTGTTTAGCATACCATTATACTCAGCATTGACCTGACTTTGCCCTAATATGAGAGACATTCCAGGACCCCAGGAATTAATACACATACAGAAGTTTCTGTGAATGTGTAGAGCACGAATAAAGGCATTCAGTCCTTCTTCCCTGGATCCTTCTGGCACACGGCGGACTTAAATCAGGAAAGGAAAAGAGCCTACTGGTGGGAGTCGTTGGACGAAGAGGGCGTGGACCAGAGAGCTGTCTGGAAGGGCCATGTTTGGCGAAGGCCCCATAGTTACACCAGGCCTCCTCGAATTTAGATGTCTCGTATCATTTCCAGATATTACTGCACCTACAGTGCCTAGTGTTTTCAGTGTATTCATTTTTTTAATGTAAACATTTTAAAGCACTTTGCGGTGCTCTGTGAAGAGTTGCAAAGTAATAGGAAAACCAGAGGGGTCTCTGTATCTAAGTCAGGAACTTAGAGAAGGGGGTGCCATTCGCAATATTCTGAAGCCACAGACTTGAAAGATTTTTGCAATGTACCGAACAAAGAAACAAGAATGGTCAAAGGTTCTGCACAATCATTTTACAACTGGGCTACCTAAAACAACAAAATTCCTTAGACATCACTGGCGTGAGTGCTTGTCGCTTGCATGGCTGCCTAACACTCAAATGCTCTGTGTATTTGGGAGAGATGTCTCTTTAATGCGCCCAGTTGATGGGCTGGCTGTAGAAGCTATCGAAGAAATATTCTTTCTTTCCTTAGTCGCCGGCGGCCCAGGAGTTTCTGGGAACACGACCCAGGTACATTTAGATGCACCCACCTGAAACTGAAGATAGACTGTCATTTTGCTGTGGATCATTACCATCAAAAGTCAGCACTTGAAGTCAACTGGCCCAGGGATCCTAAGATGAAGGAGCACCATGTCAAGAAAATCTGGAGATGGCAGGGCTTCTCTAGGCAAAGGAGCAGAAAGTGTACCCGACATGGTCACTCCGACACCTGGCATGGGTACTGGGCCCAAAAGAAATGCAGGTGTGGAATATTAGCTTTGGGTGCAGCGGCACAAAAATGTTTCATTACAACGCTGTGGCAGCAAACATGATTGGCAAAAATTACAATACCCCCAAATATGGGGGTTCTTTAAATAAGTTGTGTTACATTTTTTAGATAGACTACTAACCAGCCATTGGAAAGCATGTTGAAGATTCCTGACTGGGGGAAATGTTTATAATATAATTGAAGGCCAAAAACCGACTATGAAGCAGTAATATACAGTGTGATTCCAAATGGACGTACCTGGGCAGGTAGACAGCCCTGGGTTTGTATCATTGATTTACCTTTTATTGTATGAATGTTAACAACTGAATTAATCTACATGAACTTCGCTTCTCTTATCTATAAATGGACATAAGAATAGTGCCTACCTCCAAGTGTTGTAGTGATGATTAAATATATGAAGACACTTACCATAATTTTTGTTTTTACTTCCACATATCCAAAAAAATCTAACCCTAAGCATTTTTATCTTACATTGGTAGTATTTGAGATAACTTTTGCTCTTTCCCTCTGTGTTCTGTGTTTTCATTAATAATAGAATGGCTGTGTGAGAAGATTTTAAAAAACAAGTCGTTATTTAAAAACAAATAGAAACAAAAAGTGTTTGTAGATTTTTAGCTGAAAAAATTCCAAGAGATCAAAGGGGCAGGAAATGTAACTTAAAGATTTAGAGAATATTTAGAAGAGAAAACTGAAAAGTAGTAACAATAGATGTCATGTGGCATTTAATGGAGTGCTTGTTTGTTCTCGCAGCTAGTGTGATGAAGAGAGGAAATGGACTTTATAATACCTAAATAAAATCCTTGTGGCGGTGGAAGAAATTTCAGAATAAGCAGTGGCTAAGAATGCGAGCTCTGGGATCAGAGAACCATTGTGCAAATTTTCATTCCACCCCTCACTAATTATATGACCTTGATTAGGGTGGTTTTACTAAGCCTCGATTTCCTCATTTGTTTATTGCGGAAGAGATCGTACATGTGAAGATCTAAGTGTAGTTTCTGGCATAACATCTCCTCCCCAAAGGTCCTTTCAGTTCCTAAACACTCTGTGCACTGAACAAAAGAAGATTTTAAGTCAGTAGGACAAACGTATAATCTCAGCTCTGCCTTATACACACAGGACAAACTACTTCTCTTCTCTGAGCTAAGTTTTATTATTTGTAATTAAAAATACACTACCTGCTATCCTCTTGCCAGTTCTTGTATGGGGATCAAATGAGATAAAGCAGTGTGAATAGTTTTTGGAAAATATGAAGTAGTTTATAAACATAAGTGAGTATTATTTGCGTGATTACTGACACATGTCAAATCAGTGACATGACACACCTCCTGTTCACACTCAAAATTGTCATCCAATCACAAGGCATCCTGTTTTTACTAATAGGGCACAGTTTCAATGAGTGTGGTGTTTGAATGATAATGGTTCCATCTGAAGAGGACTTCTTAGTTGGAACCCTATTCTATCTAAATGCATTGGTCTTGTTTAAAACTTCCTGATGATGATTTAGTCATCATAGAAAATTGTTCGCTGTCACTTACGCAAAGTGACATCAAATATGTTTTTCGTATATGAATGAGAAAGACATTTGGCTTTTTATTGTTTACCACTGGCCCATGCTAGATTGATTCTAGGTCTTTTAGAACCTAGCGTGCTGAGCTAAAACAAACAAACAAAGAAAAAACTATTAAGCAATTAGATGCAGTTCCTAAGCAGAGACAGAATAGTTCAGCTGATTTGGAGACTCTAAAACTATTCAAATTAGGACTGGTTGTCTCCAGTTCATTTGATACAAATCCGGTTCTCTATTTCATTTTGTCTAAAGGAGTATTTATTGTTGTAAGATGAATTACTTCCTCAAATTGAATCTTGAAAGCCATTGTTAAGGTTGTCAGACAGCTGAAAAAAAATTACTCCCCAGCATAATTTTCTATTTATAATGAATAAGTAAGCTGGAAAAAATTCTATTGTATGATTATCCAAATCATCTAGGAATGTGACCTGGACGATAGAAACAGCCCAGTTCTAGTTAATACAGAAACCCAAGACCACAAGGACATTCTTAGCATAAAGCCCAGCTTCTAATAATCAGGAATTGAATTAAAATGTTAACACTCTGTTATTTCGAGAAATACATTGGCCAACTGAATACTTTTATACAATGTAGTATGAATATATCAGGATGAAAATGTCACACAACTTACCATAGCGAAGTTTCCGGCAACATGGATTCCTATGTTCTTGATATCTGAAGATGAATGTTGTTGGATATGAATGTTTATTAACTTTTCAAATTTTGAGAAGCACTTTTGAGTTTGAGTATGGAGTTCATTTTAGAGCTTGCCTTTCTCACGCAGTTTGTAACTGAATCCTTGCCCATACTTTTATGTTTTTAACATTTTTTGAACTCCTTATTTATTGATTATTAAATGGATTGGGGTGCCATGTTTAGCAAGTACTTTCAGATTTGCAGAGCTCAGTCCAGGACACCTATTGCATTGGTAATGGAGGTGTCCTCCTTAATCTTGATTGTCCTGTTCAGTTGTTTGTGTTCCTCAAAGACATTAGCTGGTTTTTATCGCTGAGTTGCAGAGAGAGAGAGAGAGAGAGAGAGAAGCAAAGCTGAAAGCAGTGACTTTAGGAACAAGAATTTTGGCTAAAAACAAAACAAAACAAAAAAAACAAAAAAAAACCACAACTGCCTGGGGGTAAAGAAACTTGGGATAGTTCAACACCCAGCATTTGATCAATGACTCAAATTGTCATGGCACCCAGATTAGGATACACTGCCAAGATCATACTCATTCCATAAATTTGTGGTAAAACTAGTTTGTCAAACTCTACTAAGTGGGAACGTTAAATTCCCTCAGGGCCTTTTGTTTTTGAAGGAATGCATGGTAATTATCATTTAAATAGCTCTTCCTCATATTCATTTTAGAGCCAAGGATGATAAACTGCGACCATAGCAACCATTAGCACCTCAGTGGCACTCACGGGTTCAGAACTCTGAGCAGACCTGATGTAGAACCTGGACATTCACTTCACAGAAGTCTGCTACCACTAGACTACATCCCACAAAGATTTTGTTACTTGTGATCTGTCCAATAGTGTTTCTTGAATATTGACCAGCCTGCTTACTTCCTGGGACAGATTGCCATTAATAGCATGGATTAGTGTTGTTAACTGGTTTTCTTAGATTGACAGCCAAAATGAACTTGGCTGTAGAAATAGAATGCCTCCTATCCTAGATCTCCTACATTCACTTTTTTTTTTTAAACAGGACAGCAAACATTCCAGCAATATTGATGTGATCCAAAATGGAAGGAGGGAGGGAGTTCCCTGATGGTGTAATGGCTTAAGGCTTCGCGCTGGCGCTGTCAGCGCTGCGGCCTGGGTTCGATTCCCAGCCAGGGAGCTACTCACATACCAAAAAGCAAAAGCAAAAACAAAAACCAAAAACAAACAAACAAACAAACAAACAAAAAAAGAAAACAAAATGGAAGGAGGGAAAATAATTTCAAAATTGGAGTTGGTAAAAGGTGCTCTCTCCTCTGCATTTTCTGGAACTCCCACCTTGAACCATTTGAATGTTTATCTTTGTAGCAAAAAAAAAAACTGCCTTTCTTTTACAAAGAATCTGCACAAGGCTGAGAGGCACAGTTATAACTGGAGCAACTTCAACTTGAAATCACTTGTGATTCCATCAACAGAATATTCAGTTAGTGCAGTCTGTGCATCGATGCTTAGAAGGCATACCTATTTTCTTCCTTGTTTGCATGGTGCTACGTAACTAATCGTTTGTTTGTATTAGTCATCTTGTAAAACATCGGCCCTAAATTATTTTCCAGTATTCCAGGTACAGGGGAGGCCTAATGCTCCCATTGTCATAAGATAGATTAACATGAGAAAGTAACCAAATTTATTACATATGTGCACATGGGGTTTCCATAAAAATATGGGGCCCAAAGACAAATCAGGCCATTGGGGCTTCTATAGGCCATTCTGAGCTAAGGACAAAAGGCAAGGTTGTGGTCTGGGACTTTAAAGGGCAGGAAGGCAAATTACATGGCAATGGAAAAGCAAATGTTTGGGAAACGAATGTAGGCAGGGGCCATCTTTAACAATGGGACACAGGGAAGACTTGGATCAGATGGGCCTTGCTAGGTTTCCTCCCTGTCTGTCAGATTCTAGTTCCTCTTAAGCTATAGGTGTCTATGACAATAGCTCTTTTCCTAGAGCAGGCCCTCTGTCTCAATTCTTTTAGGCCCTTACAGGGAAGGTCAAAGACTTTGCCTGGGTCTTTGACTTCTTAAAAAGAACCAGGTAAAAATAAGCAACATCCCAAAGAGGCACATTTTTGGGTGATAGTCTCTGCTCCCCTTCCATCTCACCTTTGAAACTTAAGAAGTTTCGCTGTCCTGAACCTAAGTTTGTAGATTGCTCCATATTTCATAGAAAGAATCACTCAGCCCCGAGAACAGGTCAGTTTCGTTAAAGACTTGTGTCTCATTCCGGGAGGCAGTGACCGTAGGCGGACTCCCCAAATTAGGCCAATATCGTGTAAGCAATCAATCAGGTATTTAATGATTGGAGCAAGTTGTAAACAGTTTCCGGGCCTGAAGGGCAGTCAGTGAAGAATATTATAGACCTCCCCCATCCCCGTCTCTCTGGCCCCCCTCCTCCCCCAGCCCCATCACCCCCTTCCCCTCCCCCCAAAAAAAGAAAAAGAATATTTCTAGACGTCACTTTATTGAGTCCTCCATAATTCTTGTTTACCTTTATCTTTTGTTAGCACTCTTAGGAAGCCATTCATTATTCTGTTTGAGTTCTGCAGATTTTTCCAGAACTCCAAGTTTTAATGGTATGATCGAAACAGGTTATCATAAACCTGTGTTTGAGAGTGTCAGAGTCCTCTCCATGAATCTCTGTAACAATGAAACTTAATTGCAAAGCAGCAGAGCAAAACAACAGCTGAGTGTGAATGACAAAAGACTTAAAATGGCATGGTTGAAGATTTCATTCATTAGCATGCCATTGACAAAGAAATTTGCTTATTTCTGCAACACACACTTTATGATAGCAACTATAATCACAAATGTAAACATCAGGACATTGTAGACCTTTAGAAATTCTATATAATTTCTTAAACATTTATATTATTTAATATTATATGCATGCAAATACAACATAATTATTATTTCTTATTTGGCAGCGCTTGCCATGTAATCTTAGCATTTCAAATAAGCCTAATTAGTTTAATATCTCCCTTTTATAATGAAAGAGAGATACCCTTTGAAATGTTCCAAGAACCCTTTAAGAAAATCTTAAAATTATATTCACATTAAGAAAAAGACTATGTAAAATTTGGATTTGGGGAAGTTGGTCAGAAATATTAAAGTTTTGGACATTGGACTATAAAGATCATAGATCATTAGGAACCGTACTTAATTATTTATTTAACCCAAGTAACAATAAAAGACTTCAGAGACAAACACAGAAGGTCACGTAATTGTTAGCAAACCTTCGCTATGGCTATTGAGAAGATTCAGCTTTTCTAAGTAATCAAGGACCTGATTAAGACAACATAAAACAAGACAATATTTGATAAAACACGAGATCTTTGCTTTCTAGGTGGAAAATTGCACAATATCTAATCAGGAGCAGACCAGTAGTCTGAGAAAACTTAGTTCTTAGAGGGGGTAGTGAGGGAGGGAGAGGAGAAGCAAACTCAAATCTAGAATCAGCTTACTTTTGATATTAAAACTCATTAACTTAATTAAATTTATTCAGCTCTTGGTCAGTCCTGACCATGCGTAAACCTATCTTTTCTTTCAAAGCTTCCGAAGATTTCACCTCCATAAACTTCCATCATTTGTTTTTCTTACTTTCAGATTTTTGTCCTGTATTTCCTGTTTTCTATTTTGCCTCTCTTTAGGACAAAATTACATTTTTTTTCCTTCTCAACAAAATTGTATTTCCGTTCCTCATTACCATTTTATACTGAAAACACATATCCTACTTTCCTGGCATTCAAAGTTGTTTTCCTTATTATTCCTAGTTGTTTTCATCACATATGTGGATCATTTTAACACTTTAAAACCTTAATTTCTTATGAAAACTAGTAGCTGTGAGCTGTTACGTCAGTATTATTTTAGACTGGCAAATGTATGAATATGTTTCACAACCTCTAGAAACATAGTTCTTCTCATAGTGTCAGCTTTCAAGAAGGTGTAAGACATATTTATTAATGGGTCCAAATTGATATTTTAGTTTCTCCATAATAAAACACTGGTTAAATTTTGACTTATTTAACAATTCCTATTTCAGTATTTGATATTCACAAATGATCCTGATATTCAATAATTTCCAACATTTAACTTTAATATCTTTAAATTCTAATGTTTCAAGTTACCAAAAGATTGCGGGAAGCTGTTCTTAGGTATACAGTATAACACATAATTTTTGCTAAAATCTTTCACCTGAAAAACTTTTATTGTACATACATGTATTTAACTTCAATGGCTCATGAAAACTTTATGAGACATTAGATAAAGTCAATTATTATTCTGTACTGTTTTTCCTCCCGTCAAATTTCTACAGAGATTATGTGAATTAATTGTAGTAAACCCAGGTAAAATAAAAGTATTATACTTAATACTGATCATTCTAAAGACTCGTCTGTTTTAATTAAACCAACGTCCTTCGAATAGTGTTTTCTTACCAAAGGTTATTGCAGATCATGTGAATGTGAATTTCATTTGGAAAAAAAATCTATATTTTTTAATTTATGTAAGCACTTTATTTAAGCTATTTAAAAAGAGCTTTTTATAATCTTTTTTAGTAATGCCATCTTGAGGTAGAAAAATACTAATACATACACACACATATATATGTGTATATATGTGTATATATGTGTATGTGTGTGTGTGTGTGTGTGTGTGTGTGTGTGTATACACGCACATAAAATATACAGATAAACACAAAGACAGAGATCTTATAGCTGCCAATATTTGTAGAGGAGACACTTAAGAGTTTTCATTTGCCCAATTTCCAAATAACTCCTCTCTATTTTTGTGTGTGTGTTATGAGAATCGTTTGCATGTCAAAGAATGACTTTCAGGTCCTGGAGAAGATTGCAGTAGAAACTATATAATATAAAAGGCACAGAAAAAGTCTCTTAGTTACAAACTTCTAAAATAATCAGTTCTGATTAAACTTGAATGGAAACCTCTAGGTTCTGTTACAGGTTGTGTGGTGTGTGACCTCAGGGAATGTTCTTGGTATTCTTTCGTTTTTCTTTCTAGTTAATATTGCCCAAAGGATGTATTGATATGTAGTTGTTGTTTTACAGTCAGGTAAAAGAGATGCAATCACTTCACAAAAAAAAAACAAAAACAAAAACAAAACATCTTTTCAAATATAACAGTTCTATAAACTTTTACCTTCATTGAATCAACCCTTGCATTCCTAAATATCGCCTCCATTATGCCGTTATCAATAGGATTTGGTTTTACCATACTTTGTAGGGTAAGTGTTCCCAACCAGATATCATGTCCCTTGTCATGAAACATTCAGGTGAAGTTGACAAAACTTCTTCACATACCACCTGCTTAAACATTGCAATTGCCATAATCCTTTTAGCCAAAACATTGTTATGTTGTCTCAATGTAACCTTACCCTGAGACACAAATTCGCCGATGGGTTTTGGTACCACAGTCTGTGGAATTCCTGCATCAGGGAGCCCTGAAAACTTCTTAGTTGCCCTCTGAACATTTTACCCACTCTCATGCAAAAGATTGAGTCAGGCTCGCCTTATAAGCTCTGCCACCAAGCTTATTAATTTTTCTAAACTGGGGTAAATGGAGCAGACTTGCTGGGGCCCTTTAACATTGGGAAATCAATGGAGAGTCAGTTTGGCCCACCCATATTTGGCCTAGTATTGCCATATTAAAACCTTTATTTTACTTCACCAATGCCCATTTTATTTGTCCCAGTTTTTAATAACCATCCTTTCAGTTCCCTCTCTGTACCATCCCTATGAAGGTTTCCTTTCTTTACTTTATTTCTGACAGCATCAGAAACACCCAAACGTGTAGAGATTTTTTTATAAGAGTTTATTGGATCCAAAGTTATGACATACCACAAAGCAAGCTCTCAGCTGCTGCACAGAAGGATAGTTTTGCTGTTCTTTCCATGCATTCAGAATTCTGGAGGAAACATTAGGGAAGATGGCATGAAGGTGGGAGAAAGCAAGGCTGAGAAATCTCTATGATTGGATTACAGGATCGTTAAGAATATGTGCAGAACATGTTGTGGCTCCCAGGGAGTCTGGAAGAGAGCATTACTTCTGAAATTTCAAAAGTGTCTTAACCTAGATGCACAAAAACAACAGACAGGGCTTTGCTCAAGGCAAAGATAAATCTTTGATAGGCCTGTAGCCTGACTGACTACCCACCATGATCTGCCGAGTTGGGGATTTATGATTAGATCACCTTGTGAGGTTACTTTTGGTCACTGAACTTGTCAGATTTATTACACAGTCCTTTTTCACTCACAATTCCCCGTTTTGGTCATACATCAATCTGAAGGTAAATAAATGCAAGGCCTTCATTGTTAAAAAAACACCTTGGACCTTTTGTGTCATGTGAACTATCATTGTCCAATTTTGCTGTCTCAATTTTATGTATTTTGCATCTAGTGTAACACTTCCATAGCCATAGAAAAGTATTAAAAGTTATCTTATGTTGATAATCTTTAGTAAACATTAATAATTAGATTATATAGAAAAAATCCCCAAAAAACCATATTTTTATTATGACTAATATCATCATCAGACAGGTTAAGACAATCAAACCATTGCTTTCTGAGTTCAACATCAATCTGTAGGTATACTGGCCTTGTTGACGATTTGGGATAGCTGTTTACCTCTGATGTTGGGGAACTTCTTACCGTTGAGGAGATTTTGGTGTCTGTTGTAGACAGAGGCACATATCAGTGACTAGCTTAAATGTCCATTCCTGGTTAGGCATCTGATAAGGTCCCTTCCAACAAGTTTGAAGAGTGTTTTTTATTCACTGTCCTTACCAATAAACAAAATCTCCAGGTAGAAGTCAATGACCTTTAAAGTGTTCATCTCTTGGGATCTCACTGTGAAAGGACGTAGTTACTAATTTGGCATTTTCTTGAAGTGACTTTATTACAACTTGGCAATACTGTAAGAGGTCTCCTTTCAGTAATGTCAGCTTACAAATTTCTTCATCTAATTTCAGTCCAGCTTAAAGGCACTATGATGCATGAAGGAATGCAAAAACTGAAAAATGAAGTCTGCCAGGGAGCCCTGAAGAACCAGGCAGCTAGCTGTCTTGGGTTTCCCATAGCCCAAGCTACTTGTTTAATGTGCAACCATTGTTTATTTGTACACTATACCCTAGAAGTTTTTTGTCACTTATTTTACAATGCTTTCCATGTAATTTGATGTACCAAATAACCCTAATTACTTAAAATTTTTCTTTTGTAAGGAAAGACAACAAATCTATTGAGATTTTCTAGGGCGCCTTCTGGAACACCACAAAGTCGTTCATACATACATTGAGATTTTAACCCTTCCAAAACCTCTAGTTTTTATGAAAACCAGCAACTCAAGTTTATGAAGAATTTTTATAACCTCTGGGAACCCAGGCTCCTTTACTGGTAAATATATTTTATAATTTTGGAAACATATGCTTTCTCAACAAAACACAAAACATAATTATTAACAGATCCAATTTTATCTTTTAGTTTCTCTGTAAAAGAACCCAAATGTAGGTAAACCTATGTACAGTAAGTAATGTTTATTTTTTTCTAAACCCAGGTAAAATAAAGCCATGTCTGTTATATTTAAACCAACAAACTTAAACTACATTTTACTAAGGATTCATCTTAGATTACATGAACTTGAAAAGCTTTTGAGTTAATTCCTTTATTTTTGATTTATTATATTAATTTTAGTAATACCATCCAGAGGTAGAAAATTACATCACATTTACACCACACATATAATAGACACACATAGTTAGACACAGAGACCTTTTAGCCATGAGAAAAAAACTTACTAATTTATAAAGAAGAGTTGAATCCAACTTTTGTTTTGGCAGCAGGGGTAAGGAAGATACTTAATTTGCATCTGTTCTTGAAAAGACAAATGACCTCCCCCCTTTTACAACAAGGACAAGTATTTTTAATACCTCAAAGAATTGGGTTACACTCTAAGGGACATCATAGGTTAATGCACTTATCTAAATTCCTCTTTTTGAAGTGGTGAGAGATCAATTAAATATGCTTTCTATCAATTCTGCCTAATTTTATAGCCAACTTTTTTCTCACTGAGCATGCCAAAGATGGTTTTAGAAGCATCAAAGATTCCTGTTGTTGCCATCTTCCTGCAAGAGCATTAATGGGAGACTGACTGTGCTGGGGCCTGTCAACTTCAGAAGTAAAATTTCTCATGTTAATTTTAGTTTTCCTTTGAGATCTGTAGAGTCTAAAAACATCTTCTAGGGAAAACCAGCCTTTACATGCATATCTCCAGAGGAACCAAATGTAGTAGATATCCCTATCTTCACTGCCTAGAGGAAATTTTTTTCCTCTGGCAACCCCACAAACATTCTTATCCACCTAAGAATACCTAAGATTCAGGTTGGGGGAGCATGTATTCTTTCTCTTTTGGAATTGAAGAGAGTTTAGTCTCTCATTTAATCAGCAAAGATTTTTTTCAGACTCTCAGTAAGCTATCCAATAAAAAGCCAAAATTAAAAGCATTTTTCTTCTTTCCCTGGGTTATCTCAAACCTTATCTACCTCGAAAATTTTCTAAGAACAACTCACATAAATTCAGGACCAGCTACCTAAAGCAGAGAGCTCTGGGATTTTAAGAGAAAAACCACCCAAGTTCAGCCAATGCAATGAGAGGGGCCAGTGGGCCACAACAGTCCCCTGATGATATCGGGTCCCACGTCTAGGTCCCCAGGGGGGGGTCCTGGGTGGCCTTAGAAATCCTGCCGACTATGTCAACTAAATGTCAATGTAAGAAATGCCCAAACCTACACATAATTTTAATAAGAATTTATTTGAATCAAACTGATGACATGCAAGGAAGCAGGCTCTCAGATGCTCCAAGGATTGAAGTCTTGCGGTTCTTTTTATACATTTGAAATTATGGAGGGAACATAAGTAAGATTACATGAAGTTTTAAGAAAGCAAAGCTGGGAATTCTTTATGATCGGATTACAGAATAGTTAACAAGATTGTGTGCTCCCTTAATGGTGGTTATGGCTCCAGGGGGTCTGGAAAAGAAGATTACTTCTGGCATTTGAAAGGTATTAACCTAGATGCACAAGAATAATGGACAGGGCTTTGCTTAAGGCAAATATAAACCTTTTGTAGGCTGATGCATATCTACTCACTATGACCTGTCCAGTTATGAATTTATCATCAGATCACCTTGTGAGGTACTTTTGATCACTGAACTTGTCAGATTTATTACATTATCACTTTTGTCATTCACATTTCTTAATAATATTTTAAAAATTCCAACTAGTTAGGAAGAATCCCTTGATGCCCCACTTTGGCCTCTTCCCATTCTCATGTTAATTAACCTAATGGTTTTACCATCATCTACAAGAGCCAGGAGGGAAAGCTGAGACAGCAAATTTGATAAGGTTTTTCGAACTGCTTTTTTTTTTTTAATTGAGGGAGTTCTTAAGAGTAATCATTATATTTCCATGAATCTACCATTTAAGTTCAGTCTTTAGATAGGTACCAATAAAACAGCTGTTATCAGGAGAAGGAAGCAAGAGGTATCCAGTAATGAGTGCAAAGGAGGCAGCCCTCACCAGATCCTAATGGGCCGTAGAAACAGCCGTTCTACAATGCAGGTACCAAGCATTTCCCCCTCTTTTAAACAGATTAGGGTAAGTTACCAAGCCAAAAGTTTACCTTTTCTTTAGATTCCCTAAGTTTGTATCAACAGCCTACTTGACTTCACACCAAATGCCTATGCTTCCTCCACCTGGCAGAAAATGAGAATAGTGAGGAGCCCTATTTTTCTCACCTGGGAAGAAAAGAATTAACAAAACCCATAATTACTCATACCAAATAGCCACAAATCACTGGGCCCAAGAAAATAGTTACACAAATATTTTCTCCCATTAATCTAAGTTTAGAAAGACCAAAAAAGATTCTGACCACTCTTCTTTGCACCACATCTCAATGACAGAGATCTGAGGTGTCTGACATTTGAGGTTTGACAATTAAGTTGATGAACTCGCCACTGTGCACTTACGTTGGCAGCACTGTACAAACAACTAGGTAAGGTTTCAAAACCTTGATGTATCTATGTGTCACAGCTGTGTTTACGTCAATGTTTGGCTGTGTCTTGCTGAATGGTGTTCACTATTTTTGTTACATGTTTTTGTGTGCTGTCTTGAGAATATCGGAGTTTGAATTAGAGCAATGAACAAGCATTAAATTTCTTGTTAAACTTGGCAAGAGTGGAGATGAAATCAGGGACATGTTAGTCCAAGTTTATGGGGATAATGCCATGAAGAAAATGGCAGTGTACAAATGGGTTAAATATTTTTCTGAAGGGAGAGAAAGTGTTAGTAATGAAGAGAGGTCAGGGTGGCCAGTAGCCTGTAGAACTGACAAAAACATCACAAAAATTCATCAAATTGTGCATCAAAATTGTTAGCTGACTGTTAGAAGCATAGCAGACCTAGGCAACATTGGTAGAGAAACAGGAAAATCTTCACTGAAAATCTTGGCATAAGAAAGGTGTGTGCAGAAGTGGTCCCGAAGGAGCTCACTGATGAACAAAAGCAAAGGAGAATCAAAGATTGCCAAGACCTTTTGGAGAGGCAAGATAATATTTTGGGTTTTGTTATCACTGGTGATGAAACATGGGTGTACCAATATGACCCTGAAACAAAGTGTCCAAGTGCACAATGAAAGTCAGCCAGTTCTCCACGACCAAAAATGTTCCGTCAGTCCAAATCAAGAGTCAAGATGATGTTGATAAACTTCTTTGATATCAGAGATATTGTTCATTATGAATTTGTACCAGTTGGACAAACAGTCAACCAGGTTTACTATTTTGGAAGTGCTGAAAAGGCTGCATGAAAAGTTAGATGAAAACGACCTGAACTTTTCACCAACAACTCCTGGCTCTTGCATTCCAACAGTGCACCAGCTCACACAGCACTGTCTGTGAGGGGGTTTGTAGCCAGCACACACATAACTGTATGGGAACACCCTCCCTGCTCATCTGATCTGGCCCCCAATGACATTTTTCTTTACCCGAAGGTATAGGAAGACATTTTGATGACATTCAGGACATCAAAAATCATACGACAACACCTCTGATGTTCATTTTAGCAAAAGAGTTCCAAAATTGCTTTGAAGGGTAGACTAGGCACTGCCATTGGTGCACAGCTTCCCAAGGGGAGTACTTGGAAAGTGACCATAGTGATATTCAGCAGTGAGGTAGGTAGCACTTTTTCTAGGCAGTTTGCAAACTTAACTGTCAGATCTCCTGTTATAAGAACTCTTACTTTCTTCTGGCTTGTGTCATGTGCTCCAGGATCCCTTTACTGCAGCAGCCCCAAATCAAACAGCGTCTATCCAACAAAGTCTCCTGGCTCCCTTGCAAATCGCAGGGGTAAAAAAATAATAATTATTATTTTTCTACCCTTGTAAGTTCTTTTGAAGTCTAATAACCAAATTGACAAAACTAGACCACCAAAAGTTGGGAAATCGTTTGTATCATGATCTTATAACAGTTTATGAAGAATCCTCTTTGTGGTATAATTGGATCTGTGAAGGTTTCTTAAGGGTTTCCATACTGAAAAATTTTCTCCAAGAAGTTCTTTTTCTAGTATGTATCAAACACGCTTTAATTTAGGATATAGATTTTAGTGAAAGGAGTGACAGTATTCAAAAACTCATTTCGTTTTTGTACATTCTTTTTTCAATGTTCTCTTATTTTTTTCTCTGTGCAATGTGTTTGGTGCAATAGGATGGGCCTGGGGTTGTCTTCTGCCTAGAAGTCCCAACCTTCCCCCATTCTTTGTCTACCATGGTCAGGAGTGAAGTCTAAGGGAAAGTGAGCAGGGAATGGGATGGTTAGGTTAGCTGAGCTTAAGGCTTCTCTCCCTAAAACTCTCTCTCTCTTTTTTTTTTAAATCACTCTTACTTTTCCAGAGTATTTTCAGCTATCACAATACTAAGATCTGAAATGTCAACATTAGTCCCTATTCCTTCTTTTAAACTAGAGTGAACAATAGATCCTCTAGTTAATAGCAGTGGATCTATGTTAGTAGTTTTGACCAATGTATCTTTGTAATGTAAAATAATAACGGGGGACACTGAGTGTGGGATATATAGGGACTCAGAAACATCTATACAACTTGTCTGTAAGAATAAAATTATTCCAAGAGCAAAAAAAATTATCTAAAAAAATGGATCCTTAAAAACTCATTGTATAATATAGCTCAGTTTGTAAGAGTAGGTAAGCACAGGAATTTGGGGTCTCAGTTTCAGCTAGGACTAGCATACGTTTTCCTGTGCATGCCTTAAGGACAAGGATGTGATGTTAGGTAGGGGAATTCTGGGTAGTTAAATAATTCAACATCATATCCATCCTCCTTTCCCTCAGGGTCACAGCACTCAATATACATTTTCTTTATGATTATGGAAAATACGATGCACAAGTATTTTTCCCCCCTTGGGCCAAGGTGGTTGAGGCAGAAGGAACAGGGCTGAGGGAATAAAAACTGAGATATACTTATTTTACATCCACATCCCAGTAAAACCAACATGTCCTGAATACTTCATCTGATCGCCTTCATGCTAGTTCTGAAAGAAATGAGAAATCCTAGAATGCTCTTAGAGCTCAAAGTTTTCATCAGCAACTTGGGCCTTCTATTCTTAGCCATCAGTTACCCTGGGTATTTCATTTGACTCAGATAAATTTTGATCAAAAATAAAATAGGGCAGCTTTAGAAAAGTTACTAAACTTGTACATATTCAAGTCTATACAATAAGTCATTCTTATTATCACCTTCTGTGAATAAGGTTTGGCTGCTCTTTTTCAATTATACAAGCATTACAATGAAAGCAAAGCATGCTATTAGGCTTCTATGAAAGGCTGAAATACAAACACACACACACACATCTTTTGTTAATAGGAAATAACTCATGTATTCAGGCTAGCAAGGTACTCCACAAAGGCGGTCAAGAAAATCCCCAGGTTGTCAAAGTGTTTTCAGAGATTGCAGGCTCTCTCTAGCTCTCCAGAAAACATGCAACTTTTCTCACAGGTAAATGACTCCCAAACATGCTAAACTCAGTCTTCAAAGAGCAATTAGAAGAGAATGAGGAAAGTGCAAAGAGAAAAGGTAGGGAAGTGAAGGCTACTCTAGTAGGGATGAAATCCAAAAAGATCGCTCTTTGTTGGCCAGTGGAGAGGTTCCAGTGGGATGCATGATTGGGAAATAAGCTACCTACCTATATTATTTTGCATTACTGGAATGGATTCCCAGGCCAATGAAAAGATTAAAGGGGCTTGCTGCAACAACTGTATACACGTTTGTCTCTACTTTACGGGAAAAGCCCTGACCCAATGCAGTCTACAGGGGTCCTTCCAATGTTCTATCATCAACCCTGTTTCTTGAGCGGATAGGTAATTTTTAAAGCTGATGCCCAAATAATTAATAACTTATTTGTGTAATGGGGATAAGGTGAACAGACACAGAGGCTGTACTGTATTGTTACTGTAGACCAAGCTTGTCCAACCTGTGGCCCACAGGCTACATGCAGCCCAGGACGCCTTTGAATGTGGCCCAACACAAATTTGTAAACTTTCTTAAAGCATTATGAAAATTATGCACAGACTTTTTTATTTTTAGCTCATCAGCTATCGTTAGTGTGAGTGTATGTTACACATGGCCCAATACAATTCTTCTTTCACTGTGGTCCAGGGAAGCCAGAAGTTTGGATACCCCTGCTGTAGATGGTTAGTATCGATATAGAAGAAAAAAAAATGAATGTGCAATGTACCAATAAAAAAATGAATTGATAGACATTTAAAGATTGGATCCAAAAAGAGAAAATGAAAATAGGATGCTCATAAAATTCTTATCTAATTATAGTATAAACTTTGTTAGAAAGGTACTTTAAAAGTAAAAGAAATAATATGATAAGTTTGCAAAGCTAAGTATTTGGATCACAGCAGAGACAAACAGTCAAAGAACATTCAATAAATTCTGGTTCTGTTAAAAAAAATTCTGGTTCTGGAAAGCAAATATATAAGGATCTATAATGTAAATTTTATGTAACTCATAAAACCAGTGTTTACTCAGAGATGGCATACCTGATCCAATACTTTAAAAACTCATATGCGGAATATAAAACTGAAAGCAAAGAAAAAAAGAAATGAACAAACAAATAACCCATGGACACAATCGATAGTTTAATGTTTATTTGGGGACGAGTGGGTTAGGGAGGGGAGAAAGGGGAGGGGGTGGGAGAGGAGGGGGGGAAGCTAAATATAAGGTGATGGAAAGAGAAGTCACATTAGGTGGTGAACTT